>JAJMVL010000112.1:0-118585 GCA_023082095.1 Dothiorella sarmentorum
GGAGAGAGGGAGGGTGAGGAGGGGGAGGGTGAGGTGGAGGTGGAGGAGGAGAAAAAGAGAGAGAGAGAGACGAGGAGGGGGCGCTTGGGCAAGCAAGCGATGCAGAGCTGTCGGCGCGCTGTCGAGCTGTGGGGTGAGGATGCGAGTGAGAAGTTCCCTTGGGCTGTGGAAGCGCGCTACGCTGGGGGGCTAGTCACAAAATTACACGGCCCGAAGACGCTATTCTCAAGTGAGCAACGCCTGCAACCTACTCAAGCCGCCTACCAACGGCGCGCGGCCACTGCGGGATCGCCGGTGGAGAGGAGGACAACAGGGCAGCCTACCGGTAGTGCGGCCGCATTTCCACGTGCGTGCGTGAGCCGCATACCTGACGGTGACGGGCACGCTGCCCTGCCACCCTGCTTCGCTCCGACCCGGCGAGCACTGTCGCTCTCCCGCCCGACGCCCCGCCGCCACCAGCTTTCACCTCGCACCGATACCGCTTCCTTCGAAACCATACACCATACACCACCCGAGACATGGCCACCGCCGCCCAACCCACCCCCGCGCAGCAGCAAGCGCCAGCACCCGACATCAAGCAGCAGCAGCAGCAGCAGCAGTCGGACCAGACGCCGCCGCGTCACCCTCACAATGCGACCGCCCTGCTCGACTCGATGCAAGCCATGCTCAATGGCGCGGTGAGCGACGCAAAACTACACTAACCAACACCCCGCCTGCTAATCGCTTCTCCGCCCAGCTGCTCGAGGTTGGCCACAGCATGAAGAACCCAGCCCGTCCGAAGCTCACCTTCCCGTCCACCCAAGGTTTTCACGGGCCCAAGTACAACAACATCTCGCTTTCGGCGAGCTACGAGCGCTTCCACCACTGCCTAGACGAGCTTGAACACGAGCTGGTGAGCCCTGACACCCACTCCAAAGACAACCCCCTCCCTGACCTACATGTCCCAGACCCGCGCGAAAGCCGTCATGCGCAGAGACCTCGCCGTACAACGCGAGGAACGCGAGAAACGCGAGAAGGTCGAACAGGAGCGTGCCGCCGAGGCAGCGCAGAAGATGGCTGCGGAGAAGAAGGCCGCCGCCGTTCCTCCACCCGTTCCAGCCGCCCCAGTCGTCAAACAAGAGCCGCAGCAGCAGCAGAAGCAGCAGGTGGATGTAGAGATGACAGACGCCGCGCCCGCGGCAGCGACAAACACCTCGAATCCAGCCCCCAAAGCACCCTCCGTTGCCGCGCACACGCACCTCCCTCCGCGGCCGCCGGCCATTCAGACGAACGCTGCAACGAGCGACGCCTCCACACAACCAGCGCCCGCGACGGCTACAACAGAGGACTTGTTTGGCCGCACTCCCACAACCGCCGGCATCAACAACGCGGACTTTGATAGCATGTTTGAAGACTTTGCGAACAGCAACGACAATGACAATGACAATGCCGGAGGCGACAGCGACATGGCCGCAGACACCAATGATGAGTTCGATTTTGGACTGCTGCCGGGCCTGGAGAGCTATGCGAACAGCGACAACGCCGCTAGAGCCATCACTAACAAGGATGCCAGCGCCGCAGTGCCGGAAGTCGACTTCAGCGTGCTGGATGTGCAGAACAAGGCTAAGGAAGACGAGCAAAAGAAGAAGCAGGAGGAAGAAGAGAAGAAGAAGAAAGAAGAAGAGGAGAAGAAGAAACGGGAGGAAGAAGAGAGGAAGAAAAAGGAGGAGGACGAGGAGCAGAGGCAGCAGCAGCAGCAGCAACAACAGCAGGAGCAGAACCAACCACAGCAGGACAACCAAGACCTCAATGACGTCTTCCAGGGCGACTCAACCTTTGATGACCTCTTCAACTATACCGACTTCGATATGGGTGGCACGGGCGGCAGCACAGGTGGAGGCGACACTACTTTTGACGATGACTTTTTTAATATTTAGAGAAGAAGGTAGCATTGGACTGCACTTCGCGTGCTTAGTGCTGCTTGGATCATAATCTGCAAAAACCATGCTTCAAACTGAACGGTTCATTAAGGCTGGCCACCCCTCCAGAGTCCTTGAGGGTGGCTCCATCATGCACAATGTTAGTTCGAAGCCGGTCTAGGCGCTCGGAGCAGAATCCTGATAGATAACAAAAATCCAGAACAGCTGACGAGGACTGGTCGTCAATGCATTGCCAAAATTAGACACACCCTCATCTGCTCAAGTCAAAAAATAACACCCTCCCCTTCACCCAGGATCTAGCAGCCGCGGGCGCTTGTGAAATCATGCGATCCAACAAGCCAATCAAACACCTCCCAGCTGGTTACACAGTCACTGTCACACAGCAGCCACGTCTCGTCTAGATAGCGGAACAACACACCAATTTTTTTTCTACCGACCTTTCTTTCTACATTTTATGCGCTTCGGCCCCATCTTCCCTCCATCCCACAAGCGAACAGATAGGAGTATGAAGAAAGAAGGGACGGGCAGCGCAAGTGATAAGCAGTGAAAACCCCGATGATCGACGCCCTGGCAATCAACCGCCGGACATGGGGAATAAACAAAGTGCTGATTGACCGCGTCGTCATCTATCTCTGACCACTGTCCCCGGCAAGAATGCAGCAGAAACACATCCAATGGTACGACGAGATTAAGATGGACAAGAAAAAAGAAAAAAATAAGAGAAACTGGCTCAGCAGCCCGGATATGTATACCCTTGAAGCTTCTCGCGCAACTGTAAGGAGACAAAAGAAAAGTCAAGAGGGAAACTCAAAAACAGTCTGTTAACCGCACTTTCTCCCCCTCCTCTTTCCTCCTCCCAACCCCCGAAGCGGGTTAAACATCCCAGCAACGACTCCGCCACAGGATCAACGAAAAACAACTGCTGCGCCAACCGGCCGAAAGGCCAAGACCAGCCAAACTCTGACGAAGGACTAGAATTGGTGATACATATGTAGCGTCCGATGAACCGTCTCTCAGCCGGAAAACTAAAATCTGAATTTTTGGGGCGAACAACCTGACTGCCAAAGAGAAGAAAAAAACAAGAACAAAGACCTAAGATGATGATGCTCCCTCCCCCCGATCATAACTCCCGATCCGAAACTCCCCCACCCATTTCCCCCATGCCTCCCGCGCCCTGCCCTTGTCCAGATACTGCTGGCATTATCCGCTTTAAACCCTCCCTGGCCCGCAAGCCGCCCCATGTTCTGAGCGGCTCCGCAAATGCTCGCCAACGTCGTATGTATGCCCGTTACTGGTAACCGCTGCCGACGGGGACAGAAAAGAAGAAAAAAGAAGTTGAGACACGAGCGGAGAAAAACTCGGAAATACCGGGCCGTTGCAGCTTAGGAAGGAAAAGGGAGGAAGGGAGAAGAAAAAGGTTTAAAGCCTCGGAGGCGCATGTGAGCCGTTCTTCTTCGCCAAGGTAGGTATCGAGATGCAGAAGTAGAAAAAAGGAAAGAAAAAAAGCAAAGGCATCAAGCCCCTATCCCAGTAAAATTCCCGTGCTTCCCGAAAGAAAGCCTGGGAGTGAAATTAAAGGTTTCACACACCTCCCATTTCTCATCTTCCAGTTCATTATCCCTTTGCGATTCACCTCAATCGATCAATCATCGGCGACCAAGCCCTGCAGCCCAAACCCGTCCCGAGCATCAACCCAGCGTCTGATCTTCGCGCCGCAAAGCTGCATCTGCAGATGCCTCTTCACATCATCGTGTACGCCATCGCCAAACGTCAAATGCTTGACCCAAGTATGCTGCACACGCTTAGTTGTCAGGTCGCCCAGCGCTTTTAGACCATAAAAGTCCCAATCCTGCGGCGCCGCCACCACGCGGCCCGTCGCACGCCTTTCTGCGCGCAGCTGCGCTTCGATCCAGGCCGCGTCGCGGATATGGATGTGCAAGGATTCGAGGTTGCTGCTGACTTTGAGCTTCTCGGCCAGCTCCGCGATGAGATGGCGCCAGTCTTCGGCAACTTTGGGTGAGCCGCGGCTGGAGATGTCGAGGGTGAGGTGGCGGATTTCTAGGACGTTGTGCACGTTGATGAACTTGGTGATGCTGGTGCACGTGTGGACGTGGTGGGGAGGCGGAGCGTGGAGGGTGAACATGTCGCTGTACAGAGCCTCCATTACTTCGTTCTTAATTTGCTTGCTCACGAGCAGGATGTTTGGCGTGGTGACCTTCGGAGCTATGGCATCCATGGTCATGGGCGGGTTCCATTTGGAGACAGCAGTATCGCTTGCCTTGACCAGAGCCGCGTTTGCGTCATTCAAGTCAACGAGATAGCCGTAGATCTGCCTCCGCACCTTCAAAGGAATCTTCTTGATGAGGTATGCTGGTGGCGTCTGCATCCACCTCTTCGCTTCTGCCGCATAGTCCTCCAAGAACCCTCCGATAGTGACTTTCTTAATTCCGCGAAGCTCCTCCAGGGAGGACAACATGTTCTCGATCTCATCCAGAAAGTAGCAGTGGCCTTGGACAGGACATGTCTGGAGGTGAGTCACCACCTGTGTGCTCTGCATCATGATGGTGAGCTCCTTCAGGTTGTGGCAGTTGACCCATATCTTCACCGCGGATTTAATCAGCCTGAAGAACTCCAGGAAGTCGCACCACGTGTGCAACTCTCCGAAGCTCTCGTCGCGCGTGACATCGACCTTTTGCAGGTTCTCCAGAAGCTTTTTGCTGACGATGTCCGTCATCAGCCCATTCGGGGTTGTCGAATGCGGCAGCCGGAGCGTCTTCCGATGCAGAATGTGCCTCGCCTCTCGCGAGACCTGCTTGCTTACGACCAACAAAGGCTGGGTCTGGTGCTCCGGCCACTCTATGCTGGTTCCGTCGTTGACGTGAGCCTCGTAGTGCTCGGTGAGTAGCCTTCCCACGCCATCAAAGTTCAGCGCCTCTTCATAGACCATGTTGCGCAACTCTGCCGGCAGCTGTAGAAACGAGAACTTGGTGCGCCTGTCCAGTGTCATGGAACGAGTTGAAACGTTGGGCGTCGAGCTGCCTGATGTAGACGTACGTCGACCAGGCATGGTTGGAGTGGCCGGTGGCTTGTCGGTCTGGTGCACTTGCGGGGTCTGACCGGATGCCTTGGCGGCGACCGCTGCGGCCCTCCTAGGCTGCTTAGGAGGTCTGGTGTCCACCGCATTGCTGCGTCTCTTCCGGGCCATTTGAAAGGGTGCTGGGATGTTAGTGCGAGTTGGAGCGGCGTCGAGGTCAGGCGGCAGTAGGTGTGAAGGAGGTCGAAGACGTCGCGTATCTCTCCGACCCAGGCGCGGGCTGACCCAGGATCCGGAATACGTTTGAAAGGAATTCGGCGTACGATCTAGCGCTGGCGGCGTCCTGAGGCTCTGCGACTAGCAGCGGACGGAACGCAGGTTTGTTCGGAACCACAACCTTAAATGTCGCAGCCGGGATCCTGGCGTGCCTGGCTTCGATCTTCGACTTGACGAGGGGCAGAGGAGCACACACAAAGAGAGAGAGAAAGAGAGAAACGGACAGAGGCTGATGACGGAGCACAGCGGCGCGCGCTCAGCGAAGGTGGATCTCGCGGGGAAGCCAAACGGAGAGGAAGCGGAAGCGGAAGCGGTGGAGACGCGAGGAGTGAGTTATGCTAAACGCGGGGTGCGCAGTGGACGGCATGCGCGAGGCTCCGGTGCGACTGCACTATCCGTCGCGACTGCCCGTGCTGGTGCCTTCACCGACTCGAAGCGCGCCGACTGACGCTGTGGGAAAAAAAGTATTCCGTTTGTCGACGCGGGAGCGTGAGCCAGTGAGTTGCGTTAGGGCGGTTGGTTGTCTGAGAAAGGGAACTGGGTGGGCCATGCCATGACGTGGATCCCTGGACACTGCTCCCGACTGAGCCCGTGACCGCCCGGCGCAGCCACCGGGCATCGCCGCCGCGTCCCCGGCAATCAAGGGCTCATCCATGGACCACCACAAAGAGCTTCAGGGAACATTAACGTTTGTATTTCTCACTCTCAAACTTTACTTACTGCCTGTGGCCATTGCGACCGTCTACGGCAAGCCCTATCCTCTGCTTCGAAGTCAGTGAAGCTAATCTTACAGATAAATGTCCGTTTCCCCAGCGCCTCGCTATGCAAATAAAGTTCAAACCGAAAAAAGCCATACCGTGTGCCGAATGCGACACCCCTCACCCTTCCGCTATGCAGTCATCAAAATCCTGTCCCCTCCTAAAACGGAAACAAAGAAAGTTCCCTCGCCACTCTTTTATCAGCTCACGGGAATGAGATCCACTGGCTCAGAACCCGCAGGTGTCACCCCGGCATTTTCCGCATCGTTTTCCGTAGTCGTAGTAGTAGTCGTCATGTCCGCGCCTTCGGCACCGTCTTCCTTGCTGCCGCTCTTGCTGCCGCTTGCCGTGACCTCGTCGATAATGCGTCCCAATTCGGTCGCACAGCTCTCCTGTGCGCCGTCCTCCGTCGGCGTCTCGCCGTCAACCTGGACTCCCTGCAAACCGTCACTGCCATTAAATGCCGATGTTCCACCCCAGAAGTTGTCCGTTGACGTCATCGGATCCTCGTACAGTGAGAAGTTAAAGCTGGCGCCGAAGTGAGGCGGTGAGCTTGGGAAGGGAACGTCGGTGCTGGGCATGCTGAAGTCGAAATTGACAAAATCAAGTAGTCCGGTATTCCCGGGTGAGCTCAGTCCCCAGGCGGCATTATCGCCAGCGTTGTTACGCGGGGCCGACCTCGGCGTTTTGCCAGTGCCGAACAGGTCATGCAGAGACTGTGAGAAAGGTGTCATGGCCGTCTTGGGTGTCTTCACAGCCTTAGATGGCGTTGATTGGAGGATGAACTCGTCCATAGCAGCGTTCATGGCAAGATTTCCCGGTGAAAGGAGAGCATCTCTAGGTGTAAGAGCAGTCCGCTTAGACTTGGAGGTCGGCGTCTTGATGAGTTCCCGGACAGAGCGGATGCTCATCGTGCTCTTTGGTGTCTTGGGATTGCTCTGCAGCAGGTTCCCATCAAGGTCCTCGAACAAATCGGCAAAGCTGTCGTCGACTTCAACAGGCGGTACGTTTTCTTTATCCTGAGAATCGGCAACCGGCTCGCTACGGGGTGGAGGGGGAAGCTGACCATGTTCAGACTGTACCTGTTTCTCCTTTTGGCCATCGTCCAGGGATTTAAATCTTCCAGTCCTATGAGGTGATGGGAAAAGCAGGCGTCTCGTTGGTTTGTCAGGTGAGGGGCTATCTTCCAGTTCAATCGCGTTCTCCTGTGTTCCGACCAACCTAGGTGGGCTCGATTGGATGGCGCGGACCAGTACTGCGCCAGCTCTTGTGTTTTCCCAGCCATACGTATCACCTGAGTCTTCGCGTTGTGGCTCTAAGCTGGTCGCTCTCCGCTCCTGAAAAAAAGGCGTGCGCTGCTGTTCCATGGGTGGTCCCCCCTGCTGAGACTCGTTCCTCGGAAGCTCCTCGCTCGAATTACCTTCCGGTCGGGATGTGTTGTCCTCGGTATCCGTAGGCCTGTCATCGTTGGGCTTTGGCTCAGCCTGCTGGGGTTGATCTTGCTGGGCTTCTTCCTGCCTGGGTGCATCCTGCTGAACCTCATTCAGCTGAGACCAGTCCAGTTGCATGTATCCCATGACTTCATCCGGGTAATCGGTGTAGAGCGCCGAAGTCGGCTCCTGGACTGCGTCGGACGTTAAGCCGCCCTGCTTGTCATCAGTCTTCTTCCTCCTCGGTCTTCCACGTTTCTTCGGTGGCGCCGCCCGGGCCTTGACCTCCCACCTCACAGCTGGGCGCATATTACCAAACTTGGCAAAGTGCAGTCCGCAAGGGTTGCATAACTGCATAGCGGTGAAGTCGCCATTGGTCTTATCGGTGTTAGTCAGAGACTTCTTGAAAACCCTGTACTTGGCAACAGGGTTCTTGTCCTCTGGCTGAGGCTGCATGACTTGGTAGCCAACGATAGCGCCAGGCTCGTCCAAGCATGTAGTGACACCTTCAGGAGTTCCTTCAATCTCCTTAAAGAATGCCTTCCGCCAAGTGGGTGTTTGAATGGCGCCACAGCACGCGCAGAAGTCGGGCATCGTCCCTTCAGCTAAGCTCTGCATAAGCCTCTCCTCAATGGCCTTCTTTCTCTTAGCTCCAGAACCACTCCGAGGCGCCGGCGATGCCGATCGTGAGTCGGGGTTCATCACGGCTAGTTCATCGGCTTGCTGCTCGGTCGGAGTGCCTGCGGACCAAGTGTTGGAACGCGGCATGGTCTTCTTTATTTTGGGCGCGGTTGACGTCTTCTTCGGAGCCTTGGCGCTGTGTTGGGAAGCCGATGCTGGCAGCTCAGAAGTAGCAGTAGTATTAATTGTTGGACTGGTGGCGAAAACTTGTTGAGGTTGTGAATTCGCCGAGGAGATTTGAGGCTGTGCCTGAGGTGGGGGCTGTTGCCAAGGGCCAGTCTGCGCTTGGGCCTGCCTTTCGGGCTGAGGCCGAGGACACTGAGGTGATGGAGAGTACGTTGAAACAGGAGCCGGGTTCTGTGGCAGCGTGGCCGGCGGAGCCTGCGCCGGAGGAGCCGGTGCAAGATTCCTCTGCGGTGGCGGCGGAGGAGGCGGAGGCTTTGCATCATTTCGCTTCCTGCCGCGCTTCTCAGTCTTCGGCCCTGGTGTGGTCCGCGCTGCTGATGCGGCTGCTCGCTGTGACCGGTAGTCCGCCTGCTTTCTGCCGACATTGGTAGGAAGAAGCTCCGGAGGGCCAGGCGTTTCAATTTGCCACTGATCGGAGCAAGGAACAGCGGGGGGAAGTTCGATGTGAGGCTCGATCGTTGGATGGTAGCCTTGCTCAGGTTTGTCAGCGTTGGCCAGGTCGAACTCCTGGTCCATTCCAGTACCACTCATGAAACCAGAATCGTCTGGGTACGGAAGGGTGGGTAAGCCAGGGCTTGAAGCCGCGGGCGAATCGTTGTGATGAGCGAAGATAGGGGGCGATGAAGGGAAGTCTGCGGGAGAGTCTTCGGCATCGGCCATGTGCTCGTCTTCGGAGGCGATTGCGGATTCCGAATATGGGCCGCGAGGAGCATATGGCGAAGCATAGCGCCTTGTACCCTGGGAAGTCGATTCTCTGCGCAGAGAGCTGGTGCCACCAACAGACATACGGTGCCGAGGCTGAGGAAGCTCATGAGGACGCGGGGTCGGAGCTCGTGGTGGCGGTTCCAACGAATTGGCTGAGCCTCCAATAGCAGGGTTGAAGGGAGTTGGTTTGTGCACACGCACGGAAGCGGCAGTGCTTGCTGTTATGCGGAGTGTGTCTGCCCTAGGGCCAAATTGGGACTTGCCACGCCAATCAGCCTGGACAACACGTGCCCTCTTCCTTGGCGGTCCATCCTCATGCTCGGATTCTTGGCCTTGTTGCTGAGCCATGCGTGGGTCGAAGGAAGGTTCATGACGGGAGCCAGGTCGCTCGCTAGTGTAAGATCCTCTTGAAACGGGCCTAGAGTGGTCTTGGGTGATCTGCTGTAGTGCGGCGCTAGAGCGAATGCTACCAGTAGGACTGCCGGCTCGGCTGCCTTGACGGCTGCCTGCGCGACTGCCTTGACGGCTTTGAGTCATAGGGGGCACGTGGTATTGGCTGCCACGTCTCTCGTCCACAGAGTTGTTCTGGGTAAGCAGTTGGTGAAGGGGTTCAACTCCACCACTGTTGACACGCTGGAGAGGCATAGGTGGTTGAGACGGTCCTGCAGCGGATTGGGCGGCAAAGGCGCTGAATTCCGGGTTTGATCTGAGAGAGGTCCACTGGCTGTGGTCGAATCCCTCTGGAAGAACCTTGCTAACGTTACGATACCTCTCCATTGTCTCCAGGTACTCGCTCTGAAGGAAAGTGGGGACCGGCACAAGCTTCAACTTGACCTCCAGAGTCTCCTTGATGCCTCCACTGAACAGGCCCAGTATGTTTTCGCGGACTTTTCCGGTAACCATGGTCTTGGAGCAATTTGCAGGGGCATCCGGGGTGGTTGAAGCAGTGGCGAGGATCCATGACAGCATTCCCTGGCCCACGAGCGGGGTTTCGTATTCGGAGTAGTCGTATGCGTACACGGTGTAGTCGTGGCCTAGTCTCGCGACGAGTTCGGGACTATGAGACGCGGTTAGAAACGCGCAAAGTAACGAAGGATCCAAACGCGATGGACGCGTACCTCGCTGCCACAATGGCCTCAATACACGTGCGGAGCTCGATCACGCCCACCTGGGTGTCCTCATCAATGGGGACCGTTGGAATGTTCAACGCGTTTGGCAGTCGTGCCAGACAGCAGGTTTTGTGCGAGTCGTCGAAGGTGTACAGGACTTTGACTGAGGGGGAAGAGCAGTCAGTATCGTCTGTCGCGACGACCACGACAGCACCTTACCTCTCATCAGGCGCTTGGGAATATCAGAGGCCGGATCATCTTCATCGTCACCAGCAACCACCGGCATGGTGAGCGGCGACGGCTCCCCGTAGGTAAAGGGAGAAGACATGGTATGGCGAGGGTGGAGGCATCCACGGTGGAGTAAGGAGCGAAGGTGGGTTGAGAGGGGTGGATGTTGATGTGGAGGAGGAGGCGTGAGGACGCGCGGGGGGAGGCGCGTTTAAGTGGTTTGTCGTGACGCGGGTCTGGTTGACGTTAAGAGGCTGGACGTGTTTGAGCTTGCTCGGGGTCTTAGCGCGTGTACAGCGATGTGCGTTTTGTCGGCCAATTGAAGCAGAAGGCTGACAGGCAGATGTACGCGCACCACTGTAGTCGAAACTAAATGGTATGACGGGTAACCCACCACTCATCAATGAAGAGCTGAATCAGGCATCAGATGTCTTCTTTAAATTTATATATGAATTGCTGGTGTTGTGAGCGCTCGCCCGGCAACCGAATCTTTAGGCCAGCTTTTTGCTACATTCTCCTCACCAAATGCACGTTCCTATTGCTGGCGAAGAAGCTTGCACGACGCGACATCCCGAGAACCCCGCGCGACGAACGCGGAATTTTTTTTACTTTGCGCGCCTGGTTAGTAGCTAATCAGCTGCGAGTGCAGCCGACGCTTCTGCCTAACGGTCCTCGGCGAGCAAAGAGGAATTGGAAGACCAATTGGTGGCACCATGTGAAGCATGATCCCCGCGAATGATGCACCCGCGTCAGCCCAGCCAAGGCGCGTGTCGATTGGCCCGCACGAGACACGTGACGCCAAGACCAATCCCCAGCAGCGGAAGTCGCAGCGGACCGAACGTCGTCCATCGCAAACGCTTGTCGAGCTACACCATCTCATTGCCATCCCTCTCAACGCCAACCCGCAACCATGGCCGACGCAGCAAAGATCTCGTACGAACCCTCCGTATCTCCGCTCCGTGCGCAAGTGCTGACAAAAAAATCAGGGAGCTTATGAGCAAGCCCCGCGACCAGTTGACGTACGCCTTTTCCCGTCGCATCCCGTCGCGCGCGCCCGCCAGATCCTACTGACAACAGTCCAGCGAGTATGAAATCGCCCAGCTCGAGGAGCACGAGTTTACTTCGGGTCCCCTCTCTCTCCTTCAGACGGCCGTCCGTGGTCACACCCAGGTCCTGATCTCGTGCCGCAACAACCGCAAGCTGCTCGCCCGCGTCAAGGCTTTCGACCGTCACTGCAACATGGTTTTGGAGAACGTGAAGGAGATGTGGACGGAGAAGCCTAAGCTCGCCACCGGCAAGCCGGGCAGGGCCGTCAACAAGGATAGATTCATCAGCAAGATGTAAGAGATGTTGGCCCGAGCTATGCATGAAGCGACCGCTAACTCTGGTACAGGTTCCTCCGTGGCGATTCCGTCATCCTTGTCCTTCTCAGCTAAATGCGCCACCGAAAATTTATGGAGGTGCGCGTGATGATTCAGGGATCTTTTGGCATTGCGTATGGGAAAAGCCCACAGGCACACGGCGTTCATAGAGTCGATCGGATAACCCAAATTACTATTGGCCGCCTTAATGGCAGCTCACGCTACGACATGGTCCACATACACCAGTATGACTCACTGCAAGCCGTTGCTCAAGCCAGTCAAGAATTGACTCAAGCCATGGGCGCCAGGATCGGGGACTTGCTGGTACCCGCCACCTCCGACATAGACGGTCCTGCCCAAGCTCGCCTGCATCCCCTTCGTTCCGCTCGCTCCAGTCTCTGCCGCTTGTGCCGCCTTCTTCACATCGCCGGTCTTTGCGAGCGTTTCAACGTACGGATACAGCGCATCCACCAAGGTCCGGTCGCCTGGACGAGCAGGAGTGTACTTGGCGAGCGACTCGAGCGAAGTCTGCAGTGCTTTCGACCATACCTCGACTGACGCCGGCTTCGGAGACGAGGGGGACTGGCTGCGAATGCCGTGAGCCAGCGCGTTGAGGAAAATGGCGTAGATTGCACCAGAAGTGCCGTCCATCTCTTTCTCCACGACATGGATGATTTCATGCAACAGGAGTCCTGCGTCATTCGGTGTCTTTGTCTTCTCCAGCATTTGCAACACAGCTGATGGCGTATTAGCAGTCTGCTACTTGGGCAACGCGCAATCACTAACCTTCAGCACCACGCTTGAGACCAATACCGCAATCGCCATCACCGACAATCGTGTCGTAATTCGTGATGTCTGGCTCGGCCGCGATGACCTGCTTCAGGCCAGCCTCGAGCGCCTTCTTGGCCACAGCCGGGTCCACTAAATGTTGTCAGCACCTAACGGGTAGCCCAAAGATGACAAGACTTACACTCCAGATTGCTTGGCTTTGTGTCCTCCTCGCTACCCTCGTCCTTGTCGAGCGTTGCGCTCGACTTCTCCTCCCACGTCTTGGTGGGAATGGCCGCGGACCATCCAGTCGCCTCCGAAGGAGCATCCAGAAGCTCGAGGATCGAGTTCCCTTTTCCGAGGCCGGTATCCGCAACCTTCAGGAGTGAGATGCTGAAGCCGAGGCCATTAAGACTGGTCATGAAGGTGCCCGTCAGAATCCTCACGGGCTTGATCTTCCAGCTGTTTTCCAGCTGCTCGACCACCTCTGCGGTGATACCACCCATCTCGAGCGGGCTGACGCCTCCCAGGTTGTTCACCAGCAGCACGGTCTGGTCGCTCTCGGAGATCTTGATAAAGCTCCTATCCGCATCGGACTGGTCCAGCAGCTTTGCGAGCATGTTCTTAACCAGCGAGGGCAAGTCCACCACCGCGCGCTCCGAGCCGGCCTCATTGTGAATGCCCATGCCAACCTCGACCTCCTTCTCCTTGAGGTCATCTTCGGTGGCCTCCGCCACAGCGCGGCCCGGAACGTGCACGTGAGCGAGGGACGCGCCAATGGAGGCAAGGTTGTCGCAAACAAGGCGCGCAACGCCCGCAACCTCTTTCAGCGAAGCGCTATGCGGCGAAGAACATGATCAGCAAAGAGAAAAAAAACATGGCCACCAGGGAGGGAACGCATACCCGTTAGCGGCAAGCGCTCCAGCAATCTTCTGCACAAGCACCGTTCCGGCAATGCCGCGCCTGCCCACTTTTCCGCCGCGCTGACGCCCCACGCCCACATCGTCGGCCACAACGACCATTTCCGCCTCTGTGCCGCTGGCCCGCGCCTTCTCGACCGCCATGCCAAAGTTAAGAACATCACCCTGACGCCCCACACGATGATCAGCCCAATCCTTGGGCGCAAGCGGTTACGCGCGCGTGACGAATAAGACTCACCGTATAATTCATCACCACAACCAAAACGCCCTTCTCGCGCTCGACGCGCCTCAGGATGCACCGTCGGATCTGCTCGGCGTTGGGGCTGGCGAAGATGGTGCCGGACACGGCGCCGGCCAGCATGCCGCGGCCGACGAAGGCGGCGAAGCTGGGTTCGTGGCCGGCGCCGCCGCCCGAGACGAGCGAGAC
The DNA here is from genome assembly GCA_023082095.1 of Dothiorella sarmentorum. Classification (NCBI taxonomy): domain Eukaryota; kingdom Fungi; phylum Ascomycota; class Dothideomycetes; order Botryosphaeriales; family Botryosphaeriaceae; genus Dothiorella; species Dothiorella sarmentorum. The sequence goes on from JAJMVL010000112.1 coordinate 13,803, forward strand.
GCTGCGGGCGGCATGGGACGTGGGGCGCACGTAGACGACCTTGTTGTCGGCATCGAGGGCGACGGCCGGGTTGGTTTGCGTGACGGCGAGGAGGGCGCGGTTGACGAGGTGGGTGGGGTCGTGGATGAAGTGCTTGGCTGTTTGGGATTTCTTGCGTCAGTGGCGTGGGGCGTGGTCGGGGCGTGCTGTGTTGTTGGGGCACGGGGTGGCGGGTGTGGAGAATGGACGGGTGGGCGGAGGGAAGGGGGAATGGGGGGGAAATTATTGGGGCGGTTGGGGCACGGAGGTGGATTTGGAGTGAATAGTGGAACGGTGGGGAGAGGGCGCGTGCCGGGGGGAGAAGGAGCGCGGCGGCGATGATGATGAGGGCGAGTCATAAACGTACCAGACATTGTGGTAGCTGTGTCTTCGTAGCTTGGACGGTTGCGCAAGAAGCCTCAAAGCTGTACCAGGAGATGCAATTGGTAGGGGAAGAACAATTGGTATCGTAGTGAAGAAGCGGCGGGATGGGGAACGAAGCGGATGAGGGGGAGGAGGGGGTGCAAACAGGATTGATCAAATTGTTCGAGAGACTCAGCAGGAAAGGCGGGCGAGCCCCGCGCCTTAAGAAGACTGACGGGAGAAATCCCCTTCCCCGAATGACACGAGAGGGCGCCACCCAGAGAAGATCCCCACGTTCCGGGCGCTGGTGATGAGCATCCCATCCCACGCGCGTGGCTGGGATCCCTTTTTTTTTCATACCCAACGGTCAGGCGCACGCAAGCAAGCATCGGCTGCAGCTCATTGCGGGGTGCAGCGGGGCAGGACGGTGCTTCCGGAAGAGGTAGTGATAGGCGCCCGCGGCGTTTGGCTGGCTCGCCGACGGGGGCGCTTCCGGTTGCCCGTTTGGGAGGGGATGCTTAACGGCGATGTGCGCAGGGGGGGAAATGTTGAACGTATCTACCTCGTTCTTCACTACTAACGCTTATCACGTAAGAGAAGAGATCCTCCAATTTCTGGGCGCTGTTTCAGGGGCTTTAGAATTGCCTGGAGTGGGATGGCTACGCGCTGGCTTAAGGAAGCTGGAGATGCGGGAAGCTGCTTACACTTTCCCTGGATGTGAGTTGGTCCGGGCCATTATCTCAGGTCGCTCTCATGGCGATGACCCGCCGGCAACGGTGCTGGCTGGGCAATGTATCAGTGATTCCAGATATTCCGGGGGCGCTGTTAAACTCACTCCTCGCTCTCGCCCTCAACGGCCGCCTTGAACTCGACGATCAGCATGTCCATCAGCACCACGCCCGTCCTCTGGCCGCCGAGCCTGGCCTTCTCGCGCATCGTCTCCTTCAGCGCGCCTGGGTCCTATTGCCCCTTCTCGGTGAGGTCGTGAGCGAGCGAGCGCTCGGAGCGGACCTCCATGTTCTTGAAGTCCCCGTGCATCTTGGCCAGGAGGTCCTGTAACTCACTGAGGTTACGCGCCGCGTTCTCCTCCTGCTTGCTGCTCTCGCCCGTGGAGCCTAGGTTCGAAAGGGTATATAAGTAAGCAGACCCACTTTACTTTCAACAAACAGGTGAAGCCGGCCCTGCAACAGCATTGCTGCGGAGCGCCTCCTGTAGTCCTGGTGGCTGAGTGGTTGGGGGGTCACTCAGTTCACCAGGCATCCAGCGCGAGGAACACCAGCCGAGCAGCATCTCCGCGGAGGTCACGTAACAGGGCCATATCCAAGGTGCGAGTGGCGGAGATTCCTACCAGTGCCTGTGGCGGGCACGCAACAAGACTGGCCTTGGTTAGATTCCGGGGGTGCGCATCCAGTCGATTGTGCAGTATCTCTTTTTTATATTTTTTTTGCTCCTTTCACCTAGCAAGGTGCGTCTCGGCGAAGGTGACGTGCTTGTTGTTTGGCATTCTGGGGTGAAGTGCGGGCTGGAGACGTGGTTGCTTACAGAGATGTCAGCTCTACGCAGTCAAGGCTGTATATTCTCTGACATACATTGTGAGATATTCTGAGGGTCAAGGTGGTGGTGTCACGGAAGGGGGAGGTGGTGGAAGAGTCGTGTGGAACTTATGCCCGAGGCGTCCGCAGCGTGGCTCGTGGACCTAGCTTCACTCTTGTTTGATTAAGCAGTCGCAGAACCCTTCAGCTGCTCTGGGCCATTTTCAGTGTCAAATGCTCTTTGGGCTCAGCTGCTCTCCTGCGAAAGCTTACTCTTAAGCCTTCGCGTGATCCAGCTCGGCCTCTTACGCCTCAGCCTCCTAAAAACACCAGTTGGGCTAAGTGTGCTTGTATGGTAACTATAAAAGCCGCGTTCGCTGTGTTTACAAGGCTGGGTTTCTGCAGTGCAAGTCTCCCAAGTAGTTGAAGCTTACACCAGAGTTACTTTGGTCAAGGAGGCCAAACATGTTCCGTAGTCAACAGAGTTGCATCAATCAGACCGAGAATGCCTCAGATCCAAATGATTTTCCTGTACCTCGATAGAGCAGTAAGAGCGCACGGCAGACGCTCAAATAGGTCGCATAGCAAATCACGGACATGTGGGTCGGGAAAGAGACCGCCAAGATCAATGTTCCAGAAGGCAGACACGGAAAGCATGGACACAAGTTGGGTGGAGCGCGGATCAAGCTGAAGCACGCCAAGATTTCATTCATGGGAAGAGAAAGCACTCATCAGACCACCAAGACAGTCGCCTGGACGATCCTTTCCGAGAAGTGAAGAAGCACCGCGAGGAGAGGGAGGACAAAGAGCATGAAAAAGACGAGAATAATAAGGACGAGAGAGGAGAAGAAGGAGAAATAGCAAGTGAAAGAAAGTGCTGCTGCTGCTGCTGCTGCTAATGCACAGCCCATTGGTATAGATCCTGCTACGAAGCATGCATTCGGATCGATTCGTCAATGCAGAGCATCGTGGACTGGATTCAAGTCCCCGGGTTATTCCTTTCATCTTGTTTCTTTCACAAATGCCTCGGCGACGTCGATTGAGTGCGGCACACGGACTCCTTTGACATCAATGTATGGCTTTCTGCTTTTCTTTGTGCTTTTATTCCCTCTTTCCCACTGAAATCCCATCAGCCATGTACGGCACATGAACCTTCCCCCAGCGAAAAGCAATGGATGTGGTCTACAAAATCCTAGGTGCTGTTCCAACAGTGAAGCAATTCCTAGGTGTTGTTTCATCACAGAAGCCCGTTCACCATCAGCATTGCCACAAGTATATCGCATCTGAACCTTTAGTCCACAACATGTTGTTCGGTAGCACAAGCACAACATCACGGCCGATCCAAGCCCGCTCTGACCCTAGTCAGTGGCCCCTTTACACGGCCTCCTCCCCCCCGAGCCATCCTCACCCGGCAATCCTCGTAACGGACGCCAGTGGCCGCGTCATTGCATCCTCTCCGAAGCCCACGCCTGGGAGACATTAAAGAACTTCCGAGACCCTCGCCGCCCCGGAGCTATACCTCAGTCGCTGGTCCGCTTCTGGCTGCGCAACTTCGATTCGAACGGTTACATCATCGACAGCAGACTGACCGAAGGCTTAAGCAGAAAAAACCTGCCCATCCGAGCCAAACACCCAACAAAGAAGACCATACGCTGGATACTGACCAGGCTGGCCAACATGGATCACAACGAGAAGCGGGTGAAGCTTGATGAGGTTGAAACACTCGACCTCACCGGCGAGACAACTGGGCCTGCAATCAAGCCCGCCGGAAAACATCCCACCCGCACCACCTACACTGCCTCACTCGAGACAGACGAGGACGCGAGCACCATCAACCAGACCCGCTACACCACTTACTCTCCCCTCTCACTCCCCAGCCGCGATGGCTCCTCACCCTCACTGAGCAGGTTCGAGCACCTCACCTCAACCACACCCACCAAGGTAAGCAACTCCCTCCCCATCCAACCACCCCACCACTAACACTCCCCACAGCAGCCCCCCTCCCTCAAACGCCGCCGTACCAACTCCCCCTCCTCCGACCCCCCCACCAAAAAACCCCGCCCCACCGCTCCCCACAACACCGAAGACGCCCCCCTCACCATCCCCACCCTCCTCACCACCCTCGCCCACACCTCCACCCGCCTCGCCAAAGCCGACCGCCGCAACGCCGATCTCCGAGCCCTCCAAGCGCCCGTCACCCGCACCGCCGCGAAGCTGCTCGTCTGGGTGCTGGATATGTACCGGGCCAGCAAGGAGATGGGCAGGAAGGACCCGGCGGTGAGGCGGTATCTGTTGGGGATCAAGGCGGATTTGGGGGAGGAGGTTTGGGGGCGGTTGAGGGGGTTGGGGGAGGAGTTGAGGGAAGAGGAGGAGGGGGAGTAGGGGGGGAGAAGGGGAGCTTTTGGGGGGTCTGGCTTTGGATGGGGGAGCAAAAGGATTCGGGAGTTTGGGGACTGTTCTTTTAGGTTGGCGTTTCTCGGGGTACGGATGGTTTGGCACACGCGTCGGTCGTAGGACGGGGTTCTTTCGGGCGGGATTTGAGTGATGCTTGCCTTCTCGGAACGGAGAGAGTTTTGGCGTGGTTGGTTCCTGGCTTATTGATGAAGCGCCATGCCTTCCGTCACTTGCCATGACCTCCTCGTCTGATCGTACGCATTGGAAACACCTTCCCCTTACAATGAGATGAAAAGACGGCATCCGGGGTGTGGTAGTTCAAACAAATGCTTCAAGCCTGTGGCTCACAACCATGTGCGTCTTTCCCATTACCATACGGCAGCAGTGGCCCACAGAAAACATTCTTCTCAATCATATAAAAAAATTCCCAAACCCACAGCAGCTCCTTTCATGCTCCATTTCCGCGTTCATTGCCAGAAAGCAACAAAGACTGATGTGATCCTACCACCGCGAACCCGGCCTTGCCTAATCCGGTGATTCTAACCGCCGCGCCATCAATTCCCCAAACCCGTCTTTGCGTACAATCAAACCAAACGATCAACCCAATGCCTCACAAGAACCCTTGTTACCATTTTCCGAGGAGAGAGAAGCTGACTTGTGGAGAAAATAAATTGCAGGCCGTACTTTTCCGCCTTGGCCGGGAAAAATGCTCAACTTATCCGTCGCAGCGGGGTCGGACGAGTAGAGGGGAAAAAGGGGAAGAGCCATGGTTTTCCGCATCACGGGAAATATCATGTTAAGACACGTGTGTTGACAAACATCAGGTTGAACGTCCCTCCAGACGGAAGTCCTGTCCTCTTGCATGGATCAGGGATAAACATGCTAGGTGGCACACCTCAAAGGAACCGAGAGACCAAACATACACTGGCACAGCAGAGAGAGAGAAAAGCCCTCTAGATTAATCAACATCGTCACTTCCCCACAACACCCACAGCCAACCCCAACACATTCCCGCACCTCCTCCTTCTCCTCCCCCGCCTACGCAATCCAAAACCAAACCCTCTCCACCCAATTCCTCGGCACCCTCTCGGGCCACCTCTGCGCATCCAACGCCGCCTTCCCGCTCCAAATATCCATCTCGGCGGTCTTGGCAAACGGCTCGCGCTTGAACACCTTCCAAAACACGTACAGCCCAAAGTAGATGGGCACGCCCACGTACGCCGTCACGAAGTCCGTCACGCTCCAATTGCCCTTGGTGAAGACGGCGAAGCCCTGAAAGAGGATGATGATGATGAAGTAGGCGAGCGAGGCGTAGGCGGTGTAGGGCTGGAAGGGCGAGCGCATGGGCAGGGTTTGGGGATCGACGCCCTGGGCGGCGCAGGCCTTGCGGAAGCGGAGGTAGGCGATGAGGATGGAGCACCAGGTGAAGAGCTGGGCGATGGTGGTGAGGTTCATCATCCAGTTGAAGACCTCGGCGGCGCCGGAGCCGATGCTCATGTAGGTGAGGAGGGAGACGGCGGCGGTGATGGCGACGCAGTAGTAGGGCACGCCCGTGGGCGAGCACTTGAGGAGGAACTGCGGCGCCTGCTTGTTCTGGGCGATGCCGAAGAGGTAGCGCGAGCCGGTGAAGAGGAAGGCGTTGGCCGACGACGAGGCCGAGGTGAGGATGACGGCGTTGATGATGTGCGGGAGCACGGGCACGCCGGCGCGGTGGATGGCGATGACCCAGGGCGACTGGGCGGCGCCGGGCCCGTCCGAGAGGAGGTTTTCGTCGTCCGAGGGGACGAGCACGCCGATGGCGAGGGAGCCGAGCACGTAGAAGAAGAGGATGCGCCAGAAGACGCGGCGCACGGCTTTGGGGATGTTGTGCCGCGGGTTGTCGGCCTCGCCCGCCGCCACGGCCACCATCTCCACGCCACCGTACGAGAAGGCCGCGTTCACCAGCGTCGCGAACAGGCCCAGGAAGCGGCCCGTGTCGCCGCTGCCAATGTACTCCTTCATCGCGCCGGGGTCTTTCCAGTAGCGGAAGCCGAGGCGGCCTTGCTTGGGGCCGGCGCCGAGGTCGAGGCACAGGGCCATGATGATGAGGCCGACGATGGTGACAATTTTTATAGAGGAGAAGATGAATTCTGCCTCGCCGTATATGGAAACGGCGAAGATGTTGAGGGCGAGGATGAGGACGATGACGAGGGTGATCCAGGCGGCCTGGTTGATTTCGTCGTTCCAGTAGCCAATGACCACGGCGGCTGCAGATATCTCGGCGCACAAGGTGATGGCTGATTGATACCACTGGCACAAAAGTCAACAAAAGAGTTCTGAATCATCCAGGGAGCCTCATCTCACCGAATTCCACCCGACCGCAAACCCCATGGCCGGGTCCACGTAGCGCGCGCAGATCTGGGGGATGGCACCAGGGAGGGGCAGCCACGCCGTCATCTCGCCGAGACAGGTCATCATGCCAAAGACCGCAACACCGGTGAGAGTGTAACCGAGTAGGACGGATAAAGGGCCGGATTGGGCGAAGGCCTTGCCGATACCGAGAAAGAGACCAGTGCCAATGGTTCCGCCTGTGTTGGGAATGAGCGTCTGAAAATGGATTTGTGTATGTGGGAGTGTACGAACCCAAAGCGATGAACTGGATGTGGCGGGACTTCAACCTGATGGGCCGTTAGATGAGTTGACGAAGCGTCACAGCCCACTTACCCTCTGTGCACGTATCCCAACTCTTCCGCCGTCTGGATATCGCCATAGACATCCGCCGCTTCGCCCACCGCATTACCCTTGTTGTTGACAATATCCTTGATATCGCGAGGATGGTCGTAGGCCGGCGACTCATGACCACCAGCACCAACCTCGTACGACTCCTTGTCAGCCATCACGGCTGCTATCTCAAGATGCGCAAGAGAAAGAGGGGAATAAACCCTTAACTTGTACGCGGCAACCCCAGTTGTCTTATATCCCAGCAGCAGCACCCCCATGCCAGCCCATTCCATCCAACTGGTCCTTATCACCTAGGCGAGCCAAGCCAAAAAAGCCGTACCAGATAGACCTTCCCACCCCGGCAGATAGGCGCCCAGGAAAGGACCGCTCGCCTCTCACCATCACCACAGGCCCAATCGCAGCCCTTGATAACCAAATCCCTGGGCAGCAGCCTAGAATCTGGGTTACGGACGACAGGTGTCCGCCCCACACCTCCCCGCGCTCCGAGCCTGGGTTCGGCTTCCATGCACGCATGCACTCTCGGCTGGAGCGAGGAAGCGAATGAGAGGGCGGCTGCCGCCGGGATTGGGGGCGTAATATGCAAAGACAGGATCCTCGCCGAGAAATCCAAGCAGCCAGCGGGACAGAAAGTCGAAAATCCTTTGTATGCAACGGTTTTTTAAAGGCAACTTCTCTTTCCCGGTTAGCGTGCCGGTCTAGCGCTCCAGATGTTGCTCGTAGGTGGAAAATGGAAAAGAAAACCTGCGTCGCGTGCGTGGCATCCAACCACCCTACCGAGGAAAAACCTGGGCGATGAAAGACGTTGTGTCAAATTTCTAGTGTCCCAAACCAAACCGCCATGCTTTCCCCAGCCCTCCTTCCCGTTAGAGATGGAGCGCTCGTGGGAACATGGTGAGCGAGGGACAGCAGGAAGTCTTGGCTGTGGTGAGAAAACCAGCGTAAAAGGATGCAATTGGTAGGCGATGGATACGACAGTGTGCTGCGGCTGAAAAGCTGGAACCCGAGACGGAGGAGCAGGAGGGGGCCCCCAACCAAGCACTGGCACGATGTAGTTTAGGCCCGTCGGGCTGGGTTCAGACACATACACCGGGCTCGCTCTCCCGTGGGGTAAATGGGAAACCTGGGCCTCTCTTTCCAACCCCCGCAAACTACTGTAGGGATGGCTGGTTAGCATTTGGTGGATGATCAGCGGCGCCCGGGGGACACATGCTGTTCGAGACGTTGTTTGTTTGCGGTCTTGCCCGCCCTATCTGGAGCCGCGAAAGAAACCAGAAATAAAAGAGTTTGTCCGTATCGTACCAGCTCCGTCCCTTTGGGGGAAACCCCATCAGTGAACCATATACGGCCGAGTCGCAGGCACTGTATCTCTCCCCCCCCCCCCCCCAAACGGCGGACAGCACAAAACTGCCAACGATAACACAAAACGAAAACGCGCGGACGGGAAGGGGGGCCCATGTGGTTTGATCCGTGAGGGCGGGTAGGTAGCCAGTCTCGAATCCTGGAGGCTTTGGGGTAGCGTCGGAGCAGCTGCCCGTCTACGGCTAAAAGCGCTTGTGTGATAGGCCAAGTCGTTCTTGGCCTGTTCTTGGGTTGCTTCCAGAAGCATGGCAGTGCTTATTTCTTGCAGCACTCCCCCTCAACGTCCTGAGCTGCAACTGGTCCTGGTGCCTAGCAATCCCAGCTCCTTTGTGACCCCACCGTCATCCTGTCTTCTAGCCCCCTCGGTGCGACCAGTGATGGATACATTCCTCCGTGGCAGGATTCCGATGCTGGAGTTGTAACCAATTGATGCATCGACCTCGTGTTTCGTTCAAGCCTTCGATAACGGCCACCTGCCTAAGTAGGCTAAACGCTTTTGCTGCGGAGTGCGGGCGAAGGCCTGGTATCAATGTCGCAATCCTCTGTCAGCCACGAAATAAACCTGTCGCGTGAGTGTCGCTTTAATTTGATTGTGGCGTCTGGAACAGCACTGTCACGGCGGATCGCACCGATGCTGTTCTCTCCCACCTACCTCGGTCATCGCCGCCATATACTGTCATGTTGTAATACGGGTGAGATTAGAATCAGCGTAGATAAAACATACCGAAAGCCCACAACATCCACAGAATCAGCAGGCGAGTGACTTATGGTTGCAACCACAGCCGATCCCATGTAACTCCGTAAAAAAAAAAACACACACACACAGAAAATCCTGTCCAAATACATGCACAGCAACGCCTCTAGACCCGGCCCAATGTATGCACCCACCCCATCCATGCCCAGATCATATTACAACTAGCTGTAAACTCTTAAAGCTCCCTCTTGAAATCGAACTCCGATCCCGCATCTGCAGCGAGCTGTTCAATGTCGTGTAGAGGCTGAAAGACTTCGTTATATGATACCTATCGTGAAGTCTTACGAGGTAGGAGCCTCGTCGCCTTCGCCATCCAGAAGGACGTATTCCAGAATGTCGCTGAGCGTCAATACACCCTTCAAGCGGTTGTTCTCGTCAATTACCACAAGCCGATGAACACGCGACTTCCGAACCGTGTCGAAGATGGTGTCCAGACGGTCCCACATGGAACATGTGTAAATTCCCGAAAAATCCTGCGTCCATTCAGCAATGATAACCCATCAAGGACTAGAGTCAAGTCACTTACGTCGTTGCGTTTCAGTAACGCCTCGCCGACCGTCAGGTTCAGGTCATCATATACACCCCCCTTGATGAGCGTGATGACATCGACAGACTCAAACACGTTGATGACGACGCCTGCTCCAGTCAGCTCCACCCGCTGATGATAAATAGTTTCACTGCTTACCGTCTTTATCCAGGATCGGAACGCTCGAAATGCTCTTCCGGACAAGCGTATGGATGACCTCCATGACAGGGGTGTCCATGGAAGCCGTGGCCAGATTTTCGTAGGTTCCCACATTGATCTCCTTCAGGGGTTTCTTCAGATTCGCCGTCTCCTTGACGTTGACGGCGATGAACTTCAGGATGCGGTATTGCGTGACGACGCTCACGACCATGTGTCGCTGCGTCTCGTCGTCGATGTCGACTAGGGGTATCCTCCTTGCTCGCGACTCCAGCATCCGGCGGCATGCCTCGTACAGTGGTTTTTCCGGGTGGATGGACACGGTTTCTATGGGCGTGACACCAAGGGCTTTCTCGATATCTGTGAACTATGTTAGACCAGCGTAGGGCCCGCGGCTTCAATGTCTGGCATACCGCGCAGGTTGTTCAAGCGGAACTGGTCTATTTGTTGCAGGGCGTCGGGGTTGTGCCAGTAGTATTGGATGACGTTGATGTAGTCGGACGTGGTGAGCAGGCCGGCGAAGGTCGAAGTCTTGGAATCCCACAACGGAGCGGAAACGATGCCTGGGAGAGCGCCAGCTGTCAGCGTCATTCCCTCACATGCTGTGGACAAGACCCACCATTCTGGATGAGGATGTTCAGGCTCTTCTTGACAAGCAGCGCGGTATCGAATATAATCAGACGGAAGCTGACGGGAAGGACGTCGTAGCTGGTGCGGACTTTGAGGAAGGCTCGAATGGCGCGCTGTATGAGGTCCAGAGGTTAGCTTGCATCCACGCTTCACCGCCGGCGGGCTGCAGGGTCGGCTTGACTCACCAGAGCTTCGACCTGCTCTTTATCGACGGGTGTGAGGGTCTTGGGAGCTCGTGACGCGGGAAGGGGCCGCAGGTACGAGGCCGGAGTGACGAATGAAGGACCGTTGGAAGCCGGGGGTAGCTGCTCAGTGGCAGCGGTGGGCGAAGACGTCCTTGCGGACTCCGCAGCCTCTGCTCCGGCGGACATGGCGGCGACTCCGAGGACTCAACCACATGGATAGGTGCACGATTGAAGGGACCGGGCTGCAAACGGAGATCGCGGGCGGACGGAGCGAAAGGGAAGGTCACGATAGAAAGTCACGGTGGTGAGGTTGCGGGCCCACCTAGCTGTGGGGTTGGGCAATGATCTGAGACCGGGGCTGTCCCTCCACATTCGCTATCGTAATCACGTGCGATGACAGTTTGCTTCCATTTATGCGACAGCATCCAATCGCCTTGAGCTGTTAGGCTAAGCGTCTGTTATTTTGACGGCCAAGGCGATCATTCACGCGGGCCGATGCCCCTGCTCTGCAGCAGGCTTCTTAAGAACTCCATGCCACATGCATCTGTCTGACTCGGCGTTTTGCATAGAAATAATGAAAACCGCATTTCAGACTAAACTGATGTTCGTGCATAAGCTGCAAAGAAAGAGCGAATGTAGAGACTCCATGATACATCTGCAACCTCGTCACATGCGAACGCCAGCCAATCTCATGCAAGCAAGCCAGACCCTCTCAGCTCCGAACGCTCACATGCCACATTCCACTCATAGCCACGTCTTTACCCTGGAAATCATGTTGCTTGAAGCTCGTGCCGCCGTGTCCCATTGCCGTGCTAATGTAAGCTTTGTCTTTGCTGAGAACAACGTCTGAAGCAATCATTCTTACTTGTTGTCCTTCCTAGCAGCCTTGAGAGCATCGGGGTTGAGTTCTGGGCCCGGGTCCGGGTCTGCCTCCTCCTCCTCCAGGATCATCTCGCTGCTGACCTTCTCTAGGTCCGTTTCGCTGACATCGCCAAGGTTTCTCTTTGCCTGGCCAACGATTGACTCCGTCTCGCTAACGCCTCCCTTCTTATGCAACGTGTCCCCATCCACGCCGATCGACGACTCGTTTTGCCTTGCTAGCAGAGCCTCGTTGTCAAACCGGACAATCATGCAAGAGAGGTTGTCAGTGGAAAAGCGGGAAAGTGCATGATCAACAAGTGCCTTTGATGCTGCCTGCGGGTCCTTGATGCCGCGCACCAGATCAACGGCTTCCTGATCAGAGCAAACATCCCAGAGCTAAAAGACAGGTTAGCTGTGTATTCCTTGCCGATATGACTGACTGGGACTTACGCCATCGCATGCGAGAATGATAAACTCATCTTGGTCAGGCTGTATAACCGTCTCCGTTGTGTACGGGTGTCCCGTAACCAAATCCTTCATGTACGCGTCGCCAAGAGCACGAGTGACAGCTAAGACACCGTTCACCCGGTTATTCAGAATGAGACCACCAGCATTCGCAATACGTCTGCCTTCGTTCTCGTCACTGCCCTTGTGGTCGTATGATAAACGGAGTGCCCTTCCCTTGCGACATAACACAATGCGAGCATCGCCCACATTGGCCGTGTACAAGACGCGCTGTCTTGTTGCAGATTCACGGAGCTTGGCCTCTGTGGCCGGGGGGTCGCCGGGTTCAATTGGAGCCGGGACAGCCGGATTCGCCTCTGGATTCGTCGCGGCAGGGTCCGCGGCGGCGGTAACATCTGCATTGCCTTCTTGTGCAGCCCGCGCAGTTGCAGCAGCAGCAAGTGGGGCAATTGACGTCGAGCCTGTTGCAGAGTTGGAGTTGGGAACCCTGTCCTCCCATCTCAGCACGGCAATGACAGCAGTGCAGCCGCTATTCTTCAGCGGAAGCTTGTCCAGCTGCTGATCGACGCTAGTGAACGTCTGATCTAGCAGCTCCGGGATCGGTGTGTTGGGCTGCTTCTTGATGGAGTCCTCCAGGAGAAGATGCAGCTTCTTGCCACACCAATCTGCCGCGAATGTGCCGGCGTGTCCGTCGAAGATTGCAAAGTAGCCATTGTCCGTCTCGAGCACCGGCTGTTCCGATATCTCCGACAAGCTTGGCTTGGAGCCTTGCGTGGACGAGGAGCCCTTGCGCTTTGAATAATCCAGGGCAGGCTGGGGCGTGCTGAGGAAGTTGTAGAGGTAGGCATGGGTGTCTTCCATGGTTCTCCTGCATTTCTTGTTCTTGTCCTCAGTAACACCGACGCGGAAGGTCGAATGCGGGCCCGGCAGTGACTCCCCGGCGGAGTTGTTCTGCGAGCCTTGGGGAACGCTCAGCGCCGGGTCAGTCTTGCTCAGCTTCTGGATTGGGGTCTGCATGGTTTTGTCCGAGGTAGAAGAGGTGGGCGACGAGCTCTGTAGGTGCAGCGACTGCTTTGCGCTATTGAGCATGTCCCTTGCGCGCGAAACGCCGCTGCTCCTTCGCTTCTTCTCGGTGCTCGGGCTCGCGTCTTCACCCGACTTGCCGTTGGAGGGACTGCCTGCGCCACTAGATCGCTTCTCGCCGCTGGTGGCAGCATCACCGGGAATGTCGAGTGGGGGCGTCTGGCGCGTCTCGTTGGGCGAATTGGCGTCGGCAGCTGCGTCGTCTTCCTTTGTGTCCTTTCCAGGCGCGGAAGAGCTGCCGAACATCCTGTTCAACAGGCCTCCCTGGCTGGAAAAGCTCCTCCGCTTGCCGCCTGCCAGGTTGGATGGTGTGGGCGCACACGTCTGAGCGCGGGCGGGAGAGGTGCTGGCGTTGGGCGGCGGCGCGGGGATGGCGGGTGTCGAGGGGTCGTGGGACAGCGGCGCTTGGACGTGTGGGCGCTTGACAAGGTGCGAAGGGGGCGCGGTGTCTCGAGTGCGGGACCACGGAAAGTTAAATCGCAGTGGGGGCGGTGATGGCTGTCTGGTGCACACAGGGCGAGGTGAGGTGAGGTATGGAGTGCGAGACGAAACGTGAGCGAAGACTTGGGGCTGCAGCAACTGGGAGGCTGGGGATGCCGTGCGCAAGGCAAGCAGATGAAGACCCACTGATCCGCGGCGGGGCTGATTTGAGTAGTCGATGCGCACAAGAGGCAGAATGCGCAGGCAGTGATGGTGGGTGCAGGAGTAAAGGTTGCGGCGTACAGGTCGTCTGGGAGCGGGGGCGAATCAATGACGACGCGCGCGAAGGTCGAAGGCGCACGGATTTGGGTGAGTTAACTAGGTGCTTTCTGGACCTGACGAGCCGGCGGACTTTTGAGAGAGAGTAAAGAGCGCGACCCTGAGAATGCTTGCCGCTACGTCATGCAGTATGTAGAGCACAATGCTCGCTGGCTGTTCGCGTGCATTCTCGCCTCAAGAAGAAAGACACACGTCTCAGCCAGCATCCCGCACCGGGCCGGCCCATCGTCTCCAGGATGCGCTGCCAACCCATGTACCTACACACGACAGCATGTCGCGACGTTTATGCGTGCATACTGTACCTACCGCCAGCTGCCGCCGTCCGCCAGCCCCACACACACCTGTACATACCTGTCCTGTCCGAGTGGCGGAAGCTCGCGTCACGCAATTCTGCTTTTGCTATTTATGGACGCTAAAGTAATGGAATGCTGTGTCTGCCCTCTACACGAAATTATCTCAACGCCTGTGCGCCAGTGGTACTAACACACTACTACCAAACCAAACCATAAACATATATTAGGGTATGAGATTTCGGCATCTGAGACCTGACGCGGTTGCTTGTAGAAATTTGTTTTGTCTGGGACAGCCATGTCTACGCCCCGACGCCTGATCACTGCTGCTCATCCCGGGATCATCAATTCCCCGCAGGTCCAGAAGACGCGTGCACGCACTCGCCCCAGTCTGAGGCGTCGGCTCTGGACCGCACTTGCTGGTCGTAAATCATCGCCGCAGACTGTCGAGTCTTGCTTGGAGGTCATCGTCGTCTGGGTCCGCGCCGCCAACGGCCTGCGCAACCTTGCCTTCGGCAACACCCGATTTCTGCAGGCCACTCGGGGCCTCGCCAAGCTGAATCCGGTGTTAGCAGCTGCGAAACAGCTCCAGCGTCTACAACAGGAAGACCTACCGATTGTCCAAGGTCCACTCCAATCTCGTCCAAGACCTGTTGCACGACCTCTTCCCCCTCTTCCTCATCCTCGAGCCCGGTGACATCGTCGATCGCGTCATCCATCATCTCCTGTCTTTGGTCCATGATGTCGTTTTCCTTCTCGAACTCCATGGCTATTCTTTGAAGCGCGGGGAGGTTCATCTGCCTGTTCATGCTGCCCAACAGCGTCGTTGCGCCCTTCATCGACTGCATCATTTGCTCGTTGCTACGAACAGTCTGTAATATCGATAAGCGGTCGTTGGCAAGTATAGCGGTCCCGAACATACTTGTATCCGTAGTGATATCGCCTGTAGCTGGGTGCGCATTTGGTAGAACTTCTGAATATACCTGTAGTGACGCCTTAGTTAGCGAACAGCAGCTTCACAGCGTATTGTTGGAGAGCCCGCACCTCCTTGTCCTCACGAGATCCTTGGCCTGGATGCGCAGAGGGCCCATCTGGCCATTCTTGGCGCTCTTCTTGATGTCCTGCACCAGCTTCTTCTCTTGGTTCTCCAGCTTGACGCGTTCACGGTCCAGTTCACGTTGTGTTTTCTCGAGCGCACGCTGGTGCTTGCGCAGACGCTCCTGCGGCGTCATGCGCTTGCCAAACGCCCATTCCACGATCTGCCTGGCGCGGTCAGTGCCTGATAGCTGCCGCACTCGTACGTTGGGGGGCGACAAACGTTCATGGTAGAAAAGTGGCTGGGCAGCCGTTGTGCAGTCCGGCCAGGAGGAGCTCGCTCTTTTTGGAAAGCCTCTTGCGCGAGATGCAGCTGCAGGCGGCAAGGTGGGGAGGGAGATGTGGGAGCTGCATGGATGTCATCGGCGTCGGCGTCGTCCGAGCGGGCTTGGCAGTGCTGGTAGGTGCGATGCGCAGGGGGTATTTAGGTCGCTTCTTCTGGTAGATCAATACATCACCCGTCCACCCCGTCCACCCCCTCTCTTCCGCGCCTCAAGTGGAGCACTGTTTGAATACCCTCTGGTATCTATCGGATACTCTCTGGCACCCTTAATGGCTACCCTTTAGCATCCTTGGTGCACTGGATTAGAAGTATTCTTAATGGCTACCTAGAAGTATCCTTAATAGCTACCTAGAGGCATCCTTAAACTCTGAGGCCAGCAGCGGCGGTTATAGTAATAGGTAGTAGCGGGTTAACTCTTCCATATTCTATTGCCTCACCTTACCTTTTGGCGGTCGCGGCAACCACCTTACAGCAGCACCTCGACTAGCAAGTACCTCAACTGGCAAGCACTACTCTTGACAACTAAACACCTTAATAGCCTCCGGCGAGCACGTTAAATAATGCACGGTAAATACCTCAACTGGTAAGTACTACTCTTAAAAAGCTCTATGGCAAACACCTCGATAATATTTTGTTTGTCGTTACGGACTGCGGCATCCGCAATCCAGTTGGGAAGGGGAATGGTTGTTGGCAGGTGTGACGCGCAGGGGGTATTTAGACGCTTCTTCTGGTAGATCAATACTTCTCCCGTGCACCCCCGTCTTCCGCGCCTTCAGCAGGTCTGTGCGAATTCTCTAACTTTGACTGTGCGCATCACCACACGCTCCTCGCCCTCGACTCGCGCCACCCAACTTTCTCGCGACATGCACCCACCTTTTCGATCCCTACGTTCATGATGGATTCCCGCAAGCCCTCTGGTAGTGGCTGGGCCTCACCCGCCGGCAACCCGACCGGCCGCAACCCCGAAACCTCCTACCTCTCGCCCACCGCAGCTCGTCGCCCATCCTACATGACCGTTGGCAATGGCTCTGTCTCAGAGAGTGCCAGCCGCCTGGCCGCCATGCTAGATGATGATTCTGGCTATGGTGGCAGTGTTGCCGATGGCAGCAGCGCCAACTCTGGCTGGCACCCGGGCATCACAGAGGACCGTCCGACGCCCAGTCACACCCCCATGCTCCCCGGAGAGACAAATCCCGCCTCTGAACACGAGCGGCGCACGCTCGCGAGCCACATCCACCAGCTCTTTTATAACCAAAACAGGGCCGCCCTTGGACGCGCCATTGGCCGCACCGTCGAAACATTGAAGAAGCTCCAACAGATGAACGTCCAATGGCCGGCACACTACCCCCAGGTAGCCCCTTCAGGTGGACAAACGGAGCCGAGACCTGGCCTTCAACATACTCAGTCGACCTGGGACAATCACCGCGGTGTGGAACAGGAACCGCCATCTAGGCCCACGCCTCCGAAGCGTGCCGGTACCTCGCTCGGAGAAGATCGGTCTCTGGCTGAATCAAGTTCGTCAGCAACACAAAGACCTCTACCGGAACCACGCCTTGTCACCCCACAGCTTGCTCAGGACTTCTCGGTCCTGAAGATTGATCTCAAGATGGGTGCCTTGTCGCAGACCGAATTGGTCCACTCTTTGGAAAAGGGCGCCATTGCCCAGCTCTTGGATGGCCAGATCAACAAAAGCATTCGCCACCTTTACTCTCTCCGCGACCGCATCGAGGATACTTCCAGCAAAGTCCTGATCACTGGAGATCTCAACGCCGGAAAATCCACTTTCTGCAATGCGTTGCTGCGGAGAAAAGTCCTGCCTGAGGATCAACAGCCCTGCACGAGCATCTTTTGTGAGGTCCTTGACTCAAGCGAAAACGCAGGTGTCGAAGAGGTGCATGCCATTCCAATTGGATCCGTGTACCACCGGGACAACGAAGCCACATACGATGTCTACACGCTCAAGCAGCTTGAGGATATTGTCACCGAGAACGAACGTTATGCCTCTTGCAAGGTTTACGTGAAGGATATCCGCTCTGTGGACGAGTCTCTACTGAACAATGGAGTGGTGGACATTGCACTTATTGATGCCCCTGGCCTCAATGCTGATTCACTGAAGACTACTGCAGTATTCGCCCGCCAAGAGGAGATTGACGTGGTGGTCTTTGTGGTTTCGGCCGCTAATCACTTCACATTGTCTGCGAAGGAGTTCATCTTCAACGCAGCTAGGGAGAAGGCTTACATGTTCATGGTGGTCAACGGTTTTGATAACATCCGGGATAAGAAGCGTTGTCAGGACCAGATTTTGAAGCAGGTTGGAAAGATGAGTCCCGCAACATTCAAGGAGTCCTCAGAGCTCGTCCATTTCGTCACTAGCCGAGCGATTCCCGTTGCTCCACTAGAGGTGACTGGCGGTGGTGGCTCCGGTTCTGGTGATGGTGGGCCTGGTGGGGATCCGGATGACGATGGAGACTCCGGCCCGGGCCCTGATAAGGGTAAAGGAAAAGAGAAGGAAAGGCTTCAAGACTTTGAGGAGCTCGAGAGCGCTCTGAGGCGTTTCGTTCTCGAGAAGAGAGCACGCTCCAAGCTGGCACCTGCAAAGACGTATCTCGCGAATGTTCTCGGAGATCTTAACAATCTCGCCACCGTCAATCGGGATGTTGCTCAGTCGGAATTGGACCGTGTCACCGACGAACTGAAGGAACTCGAACCGGCCTTTGAGCAATCCAAGAAATCCCGGACAGAGGCCAGTCAAGATGCCGACCACACCATTGAGGAGACCGCAACAGAGGTCTACGAATACACGAGGGACACGGTCACAACAACAATCTCCCGCGTGGCCGAGCACGATCTCGGCCTTGAATACCCCGGCTTGTTCAGCGCGTTTTCTTACGCCGAGGATATCAAGGCTGCCATGATCCAGGAGATTGCCGAGAGTGTGTACACTTGTGAAGACTACGCTCGGGAGCAGACCACGATCGGCTTCAGAAGGATTTCCAGTTTGGGAATACTACATCTCGGTGATGACTGGTCCCACCTTACTTTCCACCCTGAAAAGATGTTCCGAAAGAGGCGTGATGCGCTATCAAGACAGGTGGACTTTGACGTTGAGGTTTTCGACTTCTTTGATCTGGCGAACTTGTGGGAACGTCAGGAAAAGGTTGCCGGAACTAGCATGGCTGTGACTGTTGCTGGCGTTGTTGGCACCAGATTAGTTGGTGGTGTTAGCTGGGTTGATGGCGCAATGGGCGCTATGAGGATAATGGGCTCGAACAACCTCCGTAGGATGGCTATTCCCGGTGTCCTCCTGGCTGGTAAGATGACTTAAGAAAAAACATTAACGTGCTTTCGTTTGCTAACACACCTTGCAGTTGGTCTCGGCGTCGCCTATGCCTTGCAATCCATTCCGAAATCGCTCCCGCGTCGTCTTGCCACCAAGCTCGCAGCACAGCTTGAATTGCTCGATTACACGCATGCCAATGCATCGCGCATCAGCTCCGAGGTGCGCAAGGCGCTCAAGCATCCCGCAGATGAACTCCGTGTCGGCCTGCAGCGCAGCGTCGAAGAGCTTCAGGGCAAGAGGGAGAAGACGACCAAGTTCAAGTATGAGGCCGAGGTCGCTCGCAAGTACTTTGGCAACCTCGTCCGCGAAAGCCACGACATCAGACACACCGTTCAGCGCGTTGATCTGGACGGTCCGGCACCCGGTGTTGCTGCTGCCTACGAAGGGTAAAACCGAAGCCTTACGAAGGCGCTGTCTGAGATTGCTCCAATATTGAGGTTGACAGTGGTACGGTTCGGCAAGGCACAGCGTACAAAATTGACGACTGAGAAAATGGGAATTCTCTATTGGAAGATGAGAATAATCACACGGGTGTTTTAAGGCGAAACTGCGGTCTTTACCCTTCCTTGCGTGTGCGCAACTTTTTCCTTTGCTACTCTTCTTCCCCCCCCCCCCCCCCCCCTGTTCATATATACCATCACTTCGCGTAGATACCACACTCATGCACGGCTCAGAATGTCATCATCGCTTTTCCGCACGTAGGTTGTAAGTTTTAACGTCCCCGGGGTTTGAATGACGTCATGCTAGTGAACTGACAGGTGTGGACTTGGATGTGAATCAATACATCAGCTCCGGATTGGAGCCCTATTGAGAAACCAGGCTTTGGTCGATGATAAAGAGGATAGGATATTCCTGTAGCTACCCTACAGATTATTTCTTTGCAATTTATGCAAGATTGCAGCCGCAAATACTTTGAACATAGGCTTGTATGTAGGGCAGTGAAGCACTGATCCGGATATACAAGAGAGCAGGCCCTTCTATAAAGCGGTCTCTTCCGTAAGCGTATCTTATGTTTGGCCAACCTTCCCAGCGGCTAAGCCACTACGGCCATAAAATCAGTCAAGTCTTCTCTTCTTCGTCATCGCCAAAGGACAACTTGACAGCCTTGGCTTTCTTCTTGGGTTTCCTAGGTTTAACTTCCTTCTTCTGCCGCGACGCCTCGGCCGCCTCTACTTTTTCTGCTGCCCTGGCCTCATCTCCATCCACATCGTCAGCTTCGCCCCCAATCTTCACAGCTTTCCGCTTCTTCGACGCCCCTCCCACCGACGCGACTTGCTGCTGCTGCTTAGGCTTCGCGGCTCCCGCTCCGGCACTATCGCCGTCCTTTTGCTCAGCAGCGTCCGGAGCGGCGGCAGAGGCGTCGGCGGACGTTGACGGCTCGGAGGTGCCATTGACCATGGCCTCATATTCGGCTTTGGTTAGCGTGTCGCCGCTTTCTTCGACCACGAAGGTGGGCCCATCATCCTCTTCGTCGTCGCGCTTCAGGCGCTTTGGGCGTGCAATGGGCCGCTCGTGGCGGTCAGTGTCGCGGCCAGCACTCAAATCGCCCTTCATGCGGCGCAGGAAGGCGGGCTCGTTGCGGTCTGCGGATGTGCGTTAGTGGGTGTTGAGATAGACTATCAGAAAGAGAGCAGTCCAAAAGAACTGAAAAAAGAACTAAACAGAGATAAGGACAGGGCGCAAGCAATTGGAAGGAGGATTACCATAGTTGAGGTTTTTAGCATTGAAGGCCATATTTATACCGCGATGCTAGGCACCGTAATCCTGATGCTGCAGACCAGTGGCCACGACTATACAGTCGTTCTAGTGATTCTCCAGGAATGTTACGGTGGGTAGGGTGACAGTGGAGAGTTTCGGTTGGCGTCACGTGGCGATAGGGCGTGAAGGGGAAATTTGAGGGAGGCGGTGGCCGTGGATAGTGACAGGAGTCGCAGATTAGCGGCGGTGGGATTATTGCGCGAGCTGGACTAGAGGCTGGGCGCCGTGCGAGCGCGCGGACAGCGGACGCCGGGCCTGTGGGGGCGGTCGGTGAATAGGACAGCTTTCGGTTTTGCAGCGGTGCACAGGTACCGGCACTTTTGCTCTGGCTGGGGAACTGAGAGACGTCTCGCGCGTGCGGCCGGCAACGAAACCGCCTGGCAAGGACAAGGGGCTGCTAACGTGTTTTAGCCTCTGTCTATCAGAGCAAGCGGCCGCCTCAAAGGTGTCGTAAGCTAAAGCTACCGCCAGCCACCGCGCGCCGCCCGTGAAGAAACAGCCTGCACCCAGACCCCGTTCCGCTGAATCTGCAACCCTCCTGTGCCGCGACTCGTGTGCTCTGGTGTTGCCCGAATCCCTGCCGTCGAGCACCAAGTCCTCTTCTTGGCCTCCTGCCGCCCTCAGTCCTCCCTCTCCGCCAATTATCTGCCTGTCAAAGGCAACTACTCCCCCGACACCACCGCCCCAATCTGCGTCGCCCAACCGACCCCCTCCTTCTCCACGAGAGGCATCGCGCCGCATTTTTTTGCGTGAGCGCGTTGTCTTTGGAGAGCCGTTCGTTTCCTTCTCCCGGGATTCTTCGCACCCGGGCGCGACACCACATCGGCCACGACACCCTCGCCCGAGTCCGACTCTCCCTCGATCCCTCCGCGGGCCCGCGTCTCTGCATTGCACACACAGTCTTGGACCACAAGCTCCTTCAGCTACCAGTTATCGTTGCCGCGCTCGAGAGCGGCGGAGAAGCCCGCAGCACCAGCTTCAATCCATCCCCAAACCTCCCCGTAGACCACCGCACACATGTCGTTCCTGCAGAGCCTCAAGAAGCGCATACCGACCGCGCGCACCGTCGCTCCCCTGGATGACGGCGAATCCAAAGGCGACCGGCTCTCGCCGCGCCTGGCCTTTCTCCGCCGCCGCATACGTCTCAAGGGCAACTCGTCCATCTCGATACCACTTGGTCTCGTTGTTCTCTTCCCGACCATTGTCATAATTCTCATAATTGTGATATTTGTGCGGCATCCCTCGTCGCCAGGGAAGTTGCTGGTTCCGGCGGGCGCACCTCCGTCCATCAGGTTTGTCTCACCACACTTTCCGCATAGCCTCCCCCCTAGCAGGATCAGCTTTTGACGTGGCTCGTCACAACAGGAAAATCAGCGAGAAGTACGACAAAGTCTTCTACCCCGGCTGTTTAGAACCTCCGAAGAGACCGGAGGATCACGAGAAGGCAAACGCGGCGTTCGTTGTCTTGGCGCGGAACAAGGAGCTGGACGGTGTGATACAGTCGATCAAGTCCATCGAGAGGCACTTCAACAGGTGGTTCCACTACCCCTATGTCTTCCTGAACGATGGCGACTTCAACCAGACCTTCAAGGACACGGTCTTGAACCACACCAGCGCTCCGGTCGAGTGGGGCAAGATCGACAAGACGATGTGGGGATTCCCGGAATGGGTTGATGAAAGCGTTGCCAAGGAAGGCATCGCGAAACAGGGTGATCAAGCTATCATGTACGGAGGCATGGAGAGCTACCATCACATGTGCCGTTTCTACTCAGGGTAAGTCCCTGTATCAGGGAGTATGACAATCGCCTTGTCTGACATGTCACAGACACTTCTACAAGCATGAGCTGCTCCAGAAGTACACCTGGTATTGGCGCCTCGAGCCCGAGATCAAGTACTTCTGCGACATTACCTAGTAAGTTCCCCAGCTCCCTCCGTCTTGGGATACAAAGAGACTGATGTTAGCTAGCGACCCTTTCATCCACATGGAGCGGAACAACAAGACGTATGGTTTCACAATCGCTGTCAAGGAATTGAAGGAAACGGTCCCCAACATTTTCCGCTACGCCGCCGCCTACAAGCGCAAGAACAAGCTCGCGTCGAAGGGACTCTGGGAGATGTTTGTGGAGAAGCCTGAGCCCAAGGAAGAGCCAGAAGAGCTTCCCAAAGACGACCCCAAGTACAAGAAGCCGCTTCCGGAGGAGATTCTCAATACCGACCCCGGTTCTGGTGCTATCCCGGAAGTTGACCCCGAGGCCATGGAGGGGGAGACGTACAACATGTGCCACTTCTGGAGCAACTTCGAGATTGCCAGGCTGGACTGGTTCAGGAGCAAGGAGTACAATGACTTCTTCGAGATGATGGACCGCAGCGGCGGTTTCTGGACGGAACGGGTAAGCTCCTCTTCTACTGCAAACGCCGAATTGTTCACTGACAAAGCTATAGTGGGGAGATGCGCCCATTCACTCTCTCGCCGCAGGTGCTCTACTCGGACCTGGTGACATCCATTACTTCCGCGACTTTGGCTACCGGCATACGACGATCCAGCACTGTCCAGCAAACGCACCGGCGCGCCAACTGGACCACATCCCGTACCTCGAAAAGACAACCCTGGACGAGAAGAAGCGCATCGAGGAAGACGAATACTGGGCGACACCGGACCCGGCGAAGGAGAATGGCGTGGGATGCAGGTGCAAGTGCGACACAGATATTGTCGACGTCGAGGGCAAGCAGGGCAGCTGTCTCGCGGAGTGGGTGGATGTGGCAGGCGGCTGGGCTAGCCCATAGACGCGGCCAGGCCAGCGGGAGAATGAGATCACGGCGTTATCAAGTGCAGGTTCATGTCGGGGTTCTTCTTTGCGGCATAATATACCTTTTTCAGGCAAGGCCTCGGGTCTGCAAGCCAGTTGGCGAGCGAGCGAGCGAGCGAGCGAGAAGCGCAGCGCTTTTCTTGTTGTTGGCCTTGCTGCGATGACGAAGACGACGAGCATGAGGCAGCGTTATGGGTGGCTGGTTGGTTTATGTGCGAAGTTCAGCAGCTTGTGGCATGGAAAGTGTAAATTAATCTACTACCTACCTGATGTCTGACGATGGATGGTGACGACTCTCAGCATGTGACTTGGATCAATGAGGTCGAGGGTGAACAGACCAGCGGGTAACTGTCAGCGATAAGGCAGATAAGGAAGCCCCGCGGGTGCATTGCGTGGAGCATGACCAGCGTTGCCTTGCATCCCCGAAACACCTCCCTCCTCGAGCAACCACAACGTGCAGGTACATTCAAGGACGCTCCTGCCTGGTGGAAGCGCGAACTGCAGCAGCCGCCGCCCTCAGTTGCAGGCCTTTCTCTCCTCTGCTCTCAAAACCGCCTCTCTCCACTCGGCACCAGCCGCCTCCCCCGCGAGCTCGCCCAGCAGGTACTAGGCGCTACCTACGTGCTTCAGGCAGCTGCCTTTCACAAACCACGGCACACTTCACTCAAGTAAGCTGCGCTTCCTCGTTTGCTCCAAAACCCTCGCACCTCACCCAGTTTCTTAATTTCCTGCTTGCTTCAAGACTCTCTCCTCGCCCAGGGGCTTGCAGCACCGTTGTCGTCATTCGCTTCGTCGCCGTCGTGGCCTCGGGAGCTCCTTCGCCTGCAGCTTGCCCAACATGGACCTTCGCCTGCCACGCACAGAAGATAGCACCTACTCACCACACCCAGACGCGACGCCGCCCTCTCCACCGCCAGCCGACCACGTCCCACCCGAGAATCTTACCGCCAACGACCGCGTTGCCAGCTACAAACCCGCTCACCAGAGAGCCCCCTCACACAGCACAAAGCGGGGCCGCCACGTCCCCCTTCACCCCAGCATGACAAGCTCCGTCCAGTCTTTGAAGGAGGACATGGCATCTGCGGAGGAATCCTACGACTTCCTCGACTCGTCGGGTGTCCTTGTTCCTTCTGACGATGACGGTGCCGAGACCGTTTCGTCCGGAAGCTTCGCTCTGCTCGGTCCCAACCTAGACGAGACTCGTAGCGTGAACGGCGACGAGCTGGACGACGCAGCCTCCGACGATGAGGTCGAAACACCCGAGCCTGTGTTCCAACCCTCTGACTCTGGCATAACCACCCGTCCTGACATCCGTACCCCCGAGGCCTCGACTTTGTCTGAGAAGCCTCGCGAGATTGTCGATGAGAAGGAGATCCACATCATCCAGCCGATCATGCGCTCCTATGACTCGCAGTGGGCGGGCATGTCTGGAAACTCCATGGACGAGCTCAAGTACTCGATCGCGAAGGAACGTCTGCACTGGACCGGTCATTTCCGGATCCTCTTCGCTGGCTTCCCGTTCTCCATGTTGAACGATGCCAACAGCCCAGAGCATATGATCACGGAGAAGATCGGTACAGCTCTCGAAATAGACCAGTCCGATGCTCGGATTGCCAAGACTTTCACCACCGGCGTACGTATGTCCTCTTTCGGCAGCAATGTGATGATCAAGGAGATCTTCAACTACGATGACGAACCTTCAGACATGTTCACCAAGAAGACCCCTACTGCTCTTCCGAACTTGGTCGTCATGTGCAATCAGTCCATGGACCTCATTCGCTTGGAAGATGAAAGTCTCTTGGGGCTGCGTGCCGTCATGGAGGACAAGGGTGTTCCTATCCTCAACATCTCCATCTCAAGCCCTGCAGGTGGATACTTCAGTTTCTCACCCAACAGCAAGTCCTTGAGGATCTGCTTGAAGTCGGGGGAGGAGGAGATCGCCGTTGTACCTGTTGACCTGAACACCTTCCTCAACCTTGATGATGTGCAGTTCAACCGCCATCTTGCTTGCATCGGCGTGGGCTCGACTGAAGAAAGGGATGACTTGAAAGAAGTGACTGAAGGGGATAAGAAGGGAAAGAAGTTATGGTTCAAGAAGTCTGTGGATCGTGTTCACCATGCTGTACGGACTCAACCGGCCTGGTATTTCCTCGTGGTTGGACTCCTCTTAAGCACCGTGGTCTCGACGATTATTGGCAGCAGTTTCTTCCTGGGTTCGGTCCAGAACGGTGCGGTTGAGAAGGTCGATCAAGCGGCCGCTCTCACCTCAGCTCTTCATGCCTTCACTGGCGCAAAGACAGACGTATCGGTAATACAACGCACCTCTGGTCCTAATGCAACGGCGGGCTCTGCCGCCAAGTCTCGCTCTGATGAAGTCTCGTCCAAGGACACTGCTACGAAGTCGGTCAGCATCGTCGAACACCCGTTCTCGCCGAGGGCCAATGACTCGGAGAACTTCAAGGTGCACATCATTGGCGACTATCACTTCGTACTCACGCCGCCGAAGCACTGGGCATCGCTCAGGAGAGCCCCTAAGCTCTTGATACGCATTCAGCGTGGCTCTGAAGAGGTTCCATTCGAGGCCGAGAAGCTCGTCGATGGTGTTCATGCGGTACGTCTCGACCGCACGGATGCCTACGGCTCTCTCAACGTGACCATATCCACGCGGTCGAAGCCAAAGATTGAGCAGAACCTCAAGGTCGACTTTGGCTCTCCCTGGTTCAAGATGTCCAGCTGGGCCGGCAGAATGAAGACGGACGTCGCTGTTGCGCAAATCAATGCCAAGAACACGTCTCTGGCTCTCTTCAAAGGCCTGCAAGTCTACCGCGACTCGGGCATGAACATTACAGACGTCGTTCTCCATTCTGCAACTCAGAAGGCGCTGCAACTGTTCAACATGACGATATCAGCCAGCCATCACCTACGCGATGGATACCGCGAAAAGCAAGACGGCATGGCCAACTCGATTGCCACGGCAGCCAAGCAACTGGATTTGGCGAAGCCCGTACATCGAGCTCGCCGGAACGCCGCAAGGCTTGCCCGCAAGCTTGGGGAGAAGACCAGGTCACTCCGTCCGAAGGTGCAAGACAAGGAAGAGGAGAAGCCCAAGGACAATACGAGGTCGAAGAAGGAGCGGCCTTGCGGCAAAAAGGCGAAGCCCTAGACGGATCAAGGTGGCGTGGCGGGTGAATTTGCACAGGCGCATCGGATAAGGAGTCCTAGTATAACCACGGCGTGTTTTTTCTTTCTTTCTTTAATCTGGCGCTGGGGGGGATTCAAAGGGAAGGACTCTGGCTGCGAGACCCCAATGGAAACGGAGGGATACGAAACGATTAACGGGTAGGTCTGTTGCTTCTCATCACTTCTTTTCAAACAGCGCAAGATAATGAGCAAGATCGGCACGCCCACGCCTGGTGGTGGCTTTAGGATAGGATAGTTATGGCTTACAGATTTGCATCA
Source organism: Dothiorella sarmentorum (assembly GCA_023082095.1). Classification (NCBI taxonomy): domain Eukaryota; kingdom Fungi; phylum Ascomycota; class Dothideomycetes; order Botryosphaeriales; family Botryosphaeriaceae; genus Dothiorella; species Dothiorella sarmentorum. Next base: position 40,641 of record JAJMVL010000112.1, read on the forward strand.
TTCTGCGTTCAGACCGTGATCAGCTCCGGATTGGCTGGACTCTTCTGTGAGCGGACGGGGTCTCGTATCGAATTGGTAAAGGCCGTATGTTGGAAAGTGGATGCGGCACAAGGCAGCGAAAAAAAAGCCCACCTCGCACGCGCCTCGGGCAGGAATCGCGCCAAAGGCGATAAGATTTGCTGAGTCACGCACAGAGAAAGCGCCCGCCACGCCAAGCCATGTTTTGCTGGCTAACGAGGGGCTCATCTTGCAAACTACCAACTTCTCCCACATTTCGCACTCAGAGCGCAACAACCTGACCATTTCCGCGCCCCCGCACCATCGCCATTATTGACCTCTCGCGATCGCGCATCCACAAGCAGCATTCCGTCTGACCACCCGCACAAAATGGCTGAACCGTCCGCTACCAAGCTTGACCCCGCTGAGGAGGTTAAGGCTGCCCAGGAGCCGCAGCTCGCCAAGGACGAAACCGAGCTGGTGACGACCGGCGCGACCGAGTCAAAGGACGAGAAGCCCGCCGAGGGCTCTGGCGTCGCTGGCACCGTGGCTGGCGCTGCGTCGGCCGCCACTTCGGCCGTCAAGGACAACGTCTTCTCCATGTTCGGCGGTGGCCCCAAGAAGGAGAAGAAGGAGGAGGAGGACGATGTCAACGAGCCCTCCGGTTCCTCCAAGGCGGTCAAGAAGGATGAGGTAAGCGGCGGCCCTTTTGGGGCTGGGTGTGGAAGGCGTGCGCGCACATTCAGCTAACTGTCGTAGCAGGAAGACTCGCCCGAGAACCACGAGCCCGACGTCGAGTTCAAGCCCGTCGTGCACCTGACGGAGAAGGTCGAGACCAAGACCAACGAGGAGCTCGAGGAGCAGACGTTCAAGATGCGCGCCAAGCTCTTCAAGTTCGACCGTGAGTCGAGGGAGTGGAAGGAGCGTGGCACGGGCGACGTCCGCCTGCTCAAGCACAAGGAGAACGGCAAGACCCGCCTGGTCATGAGGCGCGACAAGACGCTCAAGGTCTGCGCCAACCACTACGGTACGTGATTCTGAGCGGGGTAAACAAAGGCGGGATTTGCTGACATTGGATGTGCACAGTCGTCCCCGACATGAAGCTGTCGCCCAACGTCGGCAGCGATCGCAGCTGGGTCTGGAATGCCGCTGCCGACGTCAGCGAGGGCGAACCCGAGGCTCAGACGCTTGCCATCCGCTTCGCCAACAGCGAGAGTAAGTCACGACGGCGTCCTGAGATGCGATGCGAAAGTTATTAACGCAGTGTTCTACAGACGCCAACCTTTTCAAGGAGTCCTTCATCAAGGCGCAGCAGGAGAACGAGGCGCTCTTCAAGGAGTAGACGGTTGGAGGAGCAAAGTGCACATATCCACGAAACACCCATAATGCCCCCCCTAGTACCCCCCTCTCCAAAATCATGCACACCTTTTACGACCACACGGGCAGCAGTAGTAGTAGCCTTAGGCTCTTTCCACCCCCCCAAATCACCAAAGTCCTTCCCCGCGCTTTCCCCTCAGCCCGTTTGCTTGTCATGACACCCCCACGGCCCGAGTATTCTTTGCGTTTGCGCGCGATGAAAGTAGCGATTTTTTCATCTCAACGTTCGTTGCCAGGAAAGGAAGGGTCTTGGGTTGGCAGATTAGCGCTCGCGCATTGAGGGAAAGTAGATAGAGAAAGTCCTCCGGCTTGTCATGTACCTAGAACCCAAGACACGATATTGGACAAGCATGTGGTGAACGTGAGATACTTGGCACTGACGGTGGGCGTGGGGCCGGGCGATTGAGATGACGGCACAGGGTGCTGCTTGATCCAACCATCGCTTGAGTGCCTGTGTGTGATCCAGGATCGTAGGCTGTAGCCGTCGTCGCCGGGCAGCTCTGTGGCGCGCGCGCAAGCTACGCGTTTGCAGCGCAACGGCAACGGCAAGCTACCCTGTTACTGTACCGCTTCACCGCACCCCCACCACACGAGACCGAGCCACCCGCCCCAGCGCGACCTTTAAACGCACATCTGCTGCTGCTGCTGCTGCTGCTGCTGCTGCTCCTTCTGTTCCTGCCGCTATATAGCGCAGCCCCACCGCACCCGAACCCTCAATCGCCGCGTCTGTTTTTTCCTTTCTAACCCAACCACCTTCGCCCATCCAACTTTACTGTTTTCGCGCGCGCGCGACACGCCTTGCTTGCTTGCTTCTGCTTTGCCTGGCTACCGACCTCCTCCTCTCCGTCTCCACCCACCTGCCGGCCTCGGCCGCCGAGCCCTCCCTCACTCACCAATCCAACGAACAACCAAACCTCGCCGTTTGCAAACCCGCGCCACGCCTCTCACCCGCGCCAAAGGGAACTCAGCGCTTTTCGAGACAAAGAAAACGCCCTCCCTCCCCCCCAATAATCCATCGACTGTGTGTACCTATCCACACGCGAACAAACCACCGCAACCATGCCCGACGTAAGTGTGCACAATCCCGCCGCGATGGGGGACGGGTCACGGAAACAGCTCGCCGCCCCTCCTCTCGTGGTGGAGCTTCCTTCTTCCCCACACGCGATGGACATCGGAGCGAGAAGAGAGAGGAAGAGCAGAGCTACGTGCATGAAAAGGACAGATGATGGCTGACATGGTGCCACCAACTAGGTTAAACGCCAAATCAAGCTCGTCACCGAGCAGCGTCCCTTGTAAGTCTTTCTTTTTCCCTCGTCCGTCGAGCCATCGCACGCCCAACTCTCCGTCCGCCGCCATTGCGCCGCCCTGTTTTGCCCGTTCCTCGCTCGCCGGTCGTCGCTGTGCGCTGCTTCCATCCGCTATATCTTCTCGGCGGCGCGACGCGGGCGCGACGGCAATTGTTGATCTACAATATACACCCAACACCGACGCGCCGTCCGGCAATAACACGTACACGGGAGCGCGTGGTGCGACGGGCCGTATATACCACGACAAGACAGCGTTGCGGCGCACGCGGACGGCGACACGAACAAGGAGTGAATGGACATGTTGAGGTCTTGGTGTTGGAGGTCTTTTGGGCTGTTTTGGCTGACTCGGTCTCGTCTTTTGTAGGGACAAACCGGCCGTGATGGAGGGCTTTCCCATGCGCTCGTGGAGCATCGAGATCTGGTTGCTGAACGAGCAGGGTGAGGAGTTGCTCCCGACGCTCTTCGAGAAGGCGACATACAGGCTGCACCCGTCGTTTGAGAAGAGAGCTGTGCAGGGTAAGTTTTTCTCAGTACACTGTTCACCCAGAATATCCTCCTTCCGTCCCGCGTTCGGCCGCGATTTTTCTTTTTCTGACTTCTGAGGCGTATAGGCGTCAGGAAGCCCCCGTTCCGCATCGAGGAAGAGGGCTGGGGCGAGTTCGAGATGCAGATTACGCTCGCGGCAGTCGGAAAGGGCGGCGATCACACAATCGACCACGACCTCAACTTCCAGAGCGAACGCTACGAGGCTAAGCACTGGATCACCTTCAAGAACCCCAAGCCTGAGCTCATCCAGGCACTCAGAGAGTCGGGTCCCGTGCCGGGAGAGGAGAATGGCGCTAGGAGCAGGAGCTCGATTCCCAGCGCGAAGAAGAAGAAGGACAAAGCGGTGAGTGGTGTTCTACACGACCCTTGAGGACGGAATGCTGATTGCCACAGGTCGACATGGAGAAGCTGGCAGACGGCCTGCAGCGTCTGGGAGAGGATGACCTGCTCCAGGTCGTCCAGATGGTGCACGACAACAAGACACAGGACACGTACACCAAGAACGACGTCGAAAGTGAGTCCTTTTTCCATTTCCAATACAAAATGCACATTTCGCTAACCGCATCGACAGACGGCGAGTTCCACGTCGACCTCTACACGCTCCCGGACACGCTGGTTAAAATGCTTTGGGATTTCACCAGCCAGAGGACGGAGCTGTAAAGGGCGAGGGCTGGTGATATCTTGTTGCACCAATTTTCAATCCAAACTATAAGCACGACCGACGGACCGACCGACCTATACCCCCAAACCCATAGTACGATGCTGGAGGGGACTCAAGGGAGTCACCCACTTTGATATCAGCATGCCATCACCTTTTCCTTTGCTGCGTGTTTACGAGGAGAATGAAATGAACCTGCTTTTGCATCAGCCAGGGATGGGGAGTTCGTAGGACGGGGGGTTCCTCTTATACCTCTTGGCGCTTCTTCTTGCAAAATGTGCCTCCTCGAATTTACGTTGCTGCTCTCCTTTTTTTCCATCCTTACTATTCGAGACGAGACATTTGGTTGGGGGGAGGAGGGAATAGGAAGAAGAAAAAACACGATAATTAGGTCTCTTACAGCTTATTTGGCGTTTGAGATAGTTGAGGGATGGGGGACAGCAGCAAACCAAAAAAAAAAGTTCGATTTTCAAAGACCTTGATCTTTCTTTTCTTCGAAAACATCGTTGGGCAGCTCGTTAAAAGATTTTAAATGCAACTTTTCTTTGGCCTCTGGTTTTGCTTTTCCTTGCCTTTCGTTCTCTCTCGAAGTACCCGAAGAGCAACGATGCAGTGTAGGTAAGGGATAAGTTGCACAGAATGCCGGGGGGGTGGGGATGATTGTCGTTTTCTTTTCCATTCTCATGGACGTCGTGACTGGAGCGGGCATGGCCCGACGCCGACCGGCAATGAATATCGACGCGCACGTATCCGCCATCTCATACTAGCTCCATTTGTATATCTATAAGAGAACCTTTTGCTCTTTCGTGAAGCCTACAGAAGACTCTGACCGCAGAATTTCAGTTCCGCCAAAGGCGCATTGGGTAACAGGACCGTCGCACAGCACTCCACATCGATCAAGGTAAAAGTCCCATGGAGTCACCTCTAGAGTCCACACACAGTCAACTACCAGTCAAGTAACCGAGATCCAACCACTCTCCGGTCAGCCAGTAGTTAGTTTACTGGCTATAGTAAATGACAACCAGATCTTACCTCATCAATCAGCAGTAGGATTCCAGTCCAACAGCTGATCGTCGGTGAGGTGGCCGAGTTGGTTATGGCGCCAGGTTAAGGTTTACCTTAACTCCAATTTCCTGGTGGGGCAACCCGCGCGAGTTCGAGTCTCGTCCTCATCATTATCTTTTTGCTTTTCTACGTTGTGTGGGGTGTTGTTGTTCTAGAGAGCAGAAAATGGGAAGAGATTTTCTTTTTGCGCCGGGTGGCGTTGGTGGAGCTCAGGCCGAGGATCGTGCGCCACGACCGGCCCGAGTGGTGGAATAGGGCGAGCGAGATTATTGTTGGCTGGAACGTCAGTGCTTGAAGATTGGTGCGTGGATTTGCTTCTTTGGATACGGTTCTTACGATGAGATTGAATGGTGGTTCTCTATGAGGAGCCGGTAACAGTTGGTTTTGAATTTGTATTGAAGGATGCGAGTGAACAGAGGTTAGAATGAAGTGAAGAGGCATGTGTTGCTTTGTCCTGTTCTCTCGTGTCTTCGTGATATCGTTTATGTTCGCCTTAGTATTTCTTCGTGTCTCTTGGAAGTCCGGCGCTTCCTTGATGGAGAAGACACAGTAAAAATCAATGAGCAATCGGCTTTGGCTTGAACCAGCCCTCAATTTCCGCTCATCACTTTATTCATTTCTTCAATGCACCGCCGTTCGATGGGTTAATTCATGAGAGGGAGAAGATAATGCATGGCATCTTTCAGATCCAGAGCCGTCTAACTTGCTAGGTGTAGCTTTATCTCTGCTTCTGACAACATTTACGCCTCGTTTTGCTGGTTCAGCCTCTCTTGACTCGCTTTTCTATACCAAGGGAGCGAACTGACGGTACTGTAACAACATATAATCTTAGACAAACGAAGTAGCCCCCAAACAAGATCCCACGTTCAACTCGTGTATTAAGTTCGTACAAGAACAAAACTGGCCCTCCATTACTTGCCTCATTACTCGTCCATCAATTTGGCCTCGCAAAGGGTTCACTGAGAACTAGTACAACACCATTGTTCATTGCTGATGAAGGTATTGTATTCTCTAGAAGCATATGAATAACTACATCACGTGCTAATGCCAAATGAGGTGAATGCTCTGCTCCTCCACCATCCGTCAATTGCACATATTCACTACATTAGGTATACACTTTAAACAGCTGCATGTCACTGTATAATCCCATAGTACATACTGAACAACACCAATATCCAACCACAATGTAGGTCATGAAGAGGTATTTAAGTGGCATTAGACCACGCTGCATACCCGTATCTACAACCCAATACTCCCACCACTCCCACACACATCCAAACAACATCCTGGTGGATAGTCCCAATAACAACAGCACCAACCCCCCCACTACCGCCACCATGACGGAAACCACCGTCACCTTCATCCTCTCCACCGCCGCAGGCCAAGCCCTGCAGGCACTCCACTGCCCCTATTGCCTTGGCAACTTCAACCCCGTCTTCGGCCACCCCGCCGCCATCCCCATCGCGCTCCCCACCTGCCAGTGCATTTTCCATGCTAAATGTTTGCTGCAGTGCTTCCGCTTCCAGGTCAGCGCCCCGCCCAACCATCTCTTCTGCCCCACCTGCTCCATCGACGGAATGATCCCCCACGACTTCATCAACATCCCGGCCGGCACCACCGTCCAGGAGTGCATCTCCATCCATGCCTCTTGGGACGGCCCGCGCCGCTGCCTCGTGGTTAGGATCACCGTTCGTGACCCCCAGCCCCAGCCCCAGCCTCAGCCGGCCGAGCTCCCCAGTCCCCCAGCTCCGCTTGCCAACGCTCCGCCTGCCAACCCGGCAGCTGCGGCGGCGGCGTACGCGGAGGCTCTTCAAAAGGAGGCTCGGGAGTTCATCTTGCGCCCAGCGTCGCTTGACAACCTGGCGGAGGCCGCGGCGGCGGAGGCGCTTCTACTGCTGCGCAAGCAGAAGTAGAGGGGGTGAGCAGGTAAGGTACGACAACGGTTTCGAGGAGGTGAAGTGGTGACCAGAGTGCTCATGCGGTCTTGAGTGAGTTTCCTTCCCCTTTTTACCGATCTTGCTGCTTGGTATTGGGTTTTTGGATCTTCGGTCTTTAGTGAGTCTTCGGGTTTCACTGCTCTTTGCTCTTTGCTCTTCCCAGTTTCACTTCTCTTTGCTCCTTGCTCTTTCCAGTTTCACTGCTATTGCTTTTTGCTGCTCCAATTTTACTACTCTTGCCTTTACGTTCCTACTTTCACTGCTCTTGCGTCTTGTTATTAGGGAGTTCTAGGTGTTATGCTTCGAGAGATATAGACAGGGAAAAAAAAATGGGAGATAGAGTGAGAGAAGGATAGAGAAGGATAGAGAAGGATAGAGAAGGGTAGAAAAGGATAGAGAAGGAGAGAGAGAGAGATCAAGTAAAATCCCTTTTTCAAGATAAAAAAAATATGAAAATAAGCCCCAGGACTTCTGGGGGCTGGCTAGACTTGAGTTCCCATCAGCTGCAGTGACTTTTATAATGAAACGATGCGTCCCGGAAACGAGAGGCTTTCTGAGGCTTTGCTCGAGAATTGTGCTTGTATTTGTTCATAAGAAAGTCGGAAAATACCAGACAGACTAGACCGGAGGAGGAGCATATCACCCTCCGCACACCCGCATTGTCCAGACACACTGATGCGAACCATCCATTCCCCCCTCAAATCTTCTCAAACACCCCCTCCCTGGCCCTCGCCCAACTTCCCCCAAACCTCTCCAAAATCTCCCACTCCTTCTCCTTCACCAACATCGGATCCGTAATCGCCAGAGCTTCCTTCATATACGGCTTCGTTGCTTGATGCTACACAATAAAACACCCTTATCAGTCCTACCTGAAAAAAAGACAGTTGGGGAAATAGAAAAAAAACACTCACTTCCAAAAACCACGCCGTGCTCTTACTCCAGGTCTCCACCCACTTGAGCTTGTTCGGCTCCTCGGGGGACCGAAATACCTCGAACGACAGGCACTCGGGCTCGGCCGCGCTCTTCTGCACCGCCACGTGGAAGTGCGCCAGGAACTCGTCGAGGCGGTCGGGCTGGACGGTCGCAGTCACGATGATGCTGAAGCCGTCTTGCTGGGTTGGCTGGGGGTAGGATTTGGTGGATGCCATTTTTCCTTTGATTTTGTGGTTGCCTGTAGTAGTTTAAAGGGCGGAAGCACGATCCACGGTTCTGGGGTTTCCTGGTGGGAAAAAGAGGGATTCGGATGACAAATTTAGTATCTGGCGAGAAGAAGGTGCATGCATGGTCCCTCCTCTTTATGTAGATTCCTTTCTCGCAACACACCAAAGATTGTTGCTACCCCTCGTCTGATGTAGCCCCCAAATCTTACCAGTGTGGCGCCGGTCAGACCATTGACTAGCGCCGCTCCTTCATACGTAAGCAGAGGTCCGGAACGATGGCAAGTGGGGTAAGTGGGGTGTTGGTGTGGGAATTATCCGGTGATAACGGGAGGAGGGTGTGATGCCACCTTGGCCACGGACGATTAATGCCGGATGATATCAAGTGAGCAATGGTCACGGAAAATTAATGTTGGATGAAACTAATTGAGCAAGAAGACATTGTCCACGGACGATTAATGCCGGACAAAATCAATCGAGCAAGGAGTACAAGGCAATTGCAAAACAATCAAACGTTGGTATTCAAGCAAAGTAACTATTTCACGGTGAAGCCGAAGTTCATGGGGAGACTGATATTTTCTTATTAGATTCGAGTAGCCGTAATGCCAGTTGGGAAGCCAATACAATGTCATGGGCTTGCAAAAGGCTGGCAAAGCAACCGCCATTTCTCCTACTCCAGCATACTCCATCCACTGATCAACTCATTGCGCCTAGCTGTGCTGTAATAATCCCTCCGCGGCATCTCATTAACCGCAAACTCGAGACAAGTGAACACTTGACGGGAACCTCCTTCGTAACATTGCCATACAGTAAGCCTCACTCCTTGGACAAATCTACCGTAGGCCCCAGGTGCCAAACAGGGTAACGTGATTAAAGGATTTCCTGTGCTGGTGGTGACGGCTGCGGACCGATTTGTTCATCGTCTCCTCTCAATGACGCTCATGATCACCTCTTCTTCTTCCTTCCTGCCGCTCCCTTTGTGTTCTTCTGTTGACTACCCCTCGGCTCGAGTTTGAATTCATCATTCTCGAGGTCCAAAATGCCGCGGAGGATGCTGAACGAGAGTAAATCCTTTGTGTAACACCGATAGCCTTTGTCTGCGCCACTTAAAGTCATGGCCTCCAGGTCACCGTTCTCGGATGCGAGGATGATCGTATTTTCGTTGTGCGAGTAATCCCTTGCTGACTTGGAGATGAGTCGGTTTGCACCGGCAGCCTTCGCGACTTTTTCGATGTCTCCGTATCCGTTTCCGTATTCCTTTTTCAAAGCAGGGGTGATGAACAGTACCTTGTCTTGGAACAACTCCGCTCGGTCTGCTTCAAGTACTTTGTTCACATCCGCTTCTTTGTTTCCCCATTCCCATTCTTTTGGAGCATTGACCGGCGGGAAACGGGACGGGTCCAGTAGGCTTTGCGCTTGAAGGCTTTTAGTAACCCAGGTATCGGAGACAATCGTTTTTCCTAGGGCAAGACCAAGCAGAAGTTTAGCACTCTTCACGAGTGTGCCAGCAGCCGTGCCGATACAGATGGCATCGCAACCCGTCATCGTGACATTGTTAACCGTCTTCACACCTTGCTTCTTCAGGAATCTCATAGGCGTGTCGCGTTCAATGACATTAGTGTTGCTGAAGGCTACGCGTGGAGCCTTGCCAGAGTAGGCCTGCGAAGAATTGACGGACGAGCGTTGTGAGGTCCCAGAGCCAGCAAGACTGTCTCCTTCAGATGCGGATTCTAGGTGACGTCTTGCCGGTGTAGTGATGGTGCTTGCAGATGTTTCATCGACCGCACGAACCCTGATGGTGGATGCAAGAGAGTCTGGAGAATCCCTTGTTGTCTTGCGGCTCTTCTTGTTTGGCCTTCCATCATGTGAAGTATGCCTTTCCACGGAGGCTCTCTTCTTGCTGCCACGTGGAGGAGGAATGCGAACTTCAGGATGACCACCTCTTCTTGGTGTCTCGTCTACCTTGTCCAGGTTCATCTTTTCGCCTTCGTTGGAGGAAAGAATTGCGCTAACCTCCATAGATACATCCGGATTCGGCAAGGCATGCCCTTCGGATCCGCTAGCTATGCTGGCCTTCTCGGGAGCAGTAGAAAAATTTGGGTCCTTGGTCTTCTGGTTATCCTCGCTCTCCGATGCTGTTGTCACGTCGTCTTGGGCTTCGTCGTTACCGACGGAACGCAAATCCAGCATCTTATTGACCCTTTGTGGGTTGGCACCATTTCTTCCTTTCGGCCTTTCCGCAAAAGATGCGGGTGGAGTGCTAACAAACGAGCTGGCGACAGTCTGCGCCCGTTTCTCTTGTGAGATTCGCGAGATCTTGCGAACGGTCGTTGGAGTTTCTTCGACTATCTCAGACTGGGTAGTGACTGCAGGTGTGGTTGAACGTAGTTGAGAGGGAAGACCTTGCATGGACTCTTCAACCTGGACTCCTGTCCTGTTGGTGCGATTGCCTGCAGAGAAGGCCCGTCGCGGCAGGTGCTCCTGCGTCTCGGGAATCTCATTGTCGTCTCCTTCGGCCTGCTTAGGAATCGACGAACCGACTTCCACATCATCCCCGACTTTCAACGTCAGGTGAAACGGTGTCTGGGCGTTGTAGAAGCGAATGCTGTCACCTGGGCGCAGGATGATGCTCTGTCTGTGCTGCTTGGTTGATACTGGCAGGAATAAGTTGGTGAACTTCGGCAGAGATTCAAAGCCTGGCGGCGTGATGACGAAGCCTTCGACGTTCGCCTCAAACGAGATACGCCACTCATCAACGGCTGCGCATTCAGAGTGTCAGCATATGCAGTCGGCCTGCGGAGGAGGATGGGCTCACATATTAGAGCAAGACATTCGTCTAGATCTCGTGAGCGTTCTGCTTTTCATTAGCCTTCACGGACATGTTCGCTGGAGTGCTTTGTATGCACATACCCGAATGAGAGCCAAATGGCTTTAGCGTAACCTTGCCGTCGATCTTCACTATCTGTGTGATGCGGCTGTTCATGAGATCGTAGCGGGACTCAAGCATCGTCGCCGCCGAAGACGCACTTGGCTCCAGAGCCACGATAACACTCGTCATTGTGAGGGTCAGCGGGGTGAAAATGCTGGCATGGCAATGTTGACGCTCAGAGGAAAGGGTTGATGGTTGGTGGAGTTGGTAGGTGCGCACGCGTTCTGCGACTTACGCCACCTCGCGCGGCCATGTGATTATTACGTAATGCGTTCCTGCCTTCGTACTCAGGGCCAGGCAGCAGAGGCAATAGAATTCATCAAGCAGTGGCGCAGAAAATTGGAGCATCAACTCTGGTGCCAAAGTACACGAGCAACTCTCATACGAAAACACCACTTGCCATTTCTACTTGTATATATGTATGTACGTCTATAGCGGCGGTAAAGTCTCTCTACATATAGGACACTGTAACCGGTACCGCATCCAACCCTCCAAGCATACGCTGTGGAAAATGTGCCTGCATGGTGTGACCATGTACGCCCTTCTAGCCAACAGACCCCCAGAAAGTCCAGTCGCACCACCATCCGCATCACCCGCTCCGGCTGGGACCACCGGAACCTCCAGATCTTGCATGCAAATAGCGCAGTCAAATATCTTCTTGCTCTTGTCCCTGGACTCGCCTGCCTTTGTCGCTGACGATGCACCCGAATCCTCGCCCGCGAGAACCTTGCCTCCGGATGGTAGACTTGCGCCCTCCTCGTCTGCGCGGAGCACGGGATGGTAATCGTATGCCGGTGGCACCCAGCTTTCCTTGACGAAGAAGCGGGGACCGAGATGCTCCTGGCTGAGGAGCGCGCAGACTTGCAGCCAAACCCATCCGGTGAGTATCGCAAGGAAGGTGAGATCGGGTTTAAGAAGAAGGATGTTGCCACGGTAGGCGAACAAGTAATAGAAGGGCAAAAGCCGGAGAACGCTCTGGCCAGCTACATAGTCCCAGCGCAAAGCCTTTCGACAGTTCCGCATAATATTTCGGTATATTTGCGGAGTCCAGAACGAGAAGTAGGTGAAAATGAGCAGAGTGCTGTAGACAGACTGCAGAGATGAGGGCCATGTGGTTGCATGAAGGGACAGGAAAACAAGGCCGAAGAGAAGGAGATAGAAACGGAAGTAGACCGTCCCAAACCCGTATCGTGGCGACCGCTCGTTGTCGGTGGCATTCGCGGTGTTCTCATTCTCGTTGATTTCCGCATCTATGTCCTGGTCCGAGGGAATGATGATCGGGGTTGCCCCGCTGTTCACGGCTTGACGAGCAGTGACTGGTAAGGGTAGTGTGTCAGCGCCGGCAGCCGAAATCACTGGCACTGGCGTTGGCGCTGATGGCGTTGCACTCCTGCTGCCAGGCCGGGTGATAGCAGGCGTGGCGCGGTTAGAATTTGCAGTGCTTCGTCTTTCATTACTGCTCTGTTCTGTCGATTGAACCGTCCAGATTTCTTTCAAGAACCCCATACCAAAGAAGACGGCCGACAAGAAAGCAAGGTAGGCTGTAGCAAGTAAGATGAGTGTAATCGCTTCATATGACATGCCAACGAAAGCGAACCCGAGAAGAGTGAAGCCGTCTCCCATGGCGAGTAATGCAATGGTGTAGAAACTTATGCGGCTTCTTGTCGAAGGTGTCGAGGCTTCCTTCATCTGTCTCACCAGAAGGACCAGCTGCGAGCCAATAACCGCGGCAAAAACGATGATGTGGCGCCTCGCGGTAATGGCATAAGCCTCGGTTTTTGGCCCCTTCAAGTGCCGACCCTCCTGCGGCGGAACATCCGGCGGACCTTTGGACTCGATGGTGAAGCCACAGTCGGGGGAGAAGGCAACCATGGACATGACCATCTCCGGAGGTGGCTGAGGAAATAGCCGGTATGGACTACGCAGCTCGTCCTCGAAAAATTTCATAGCTAGGCCATTGTCAAGCTCTGAAGGTTCCGCAGGATGGAATGACAGGGGGTGTTGCTGGAGGTACATGACGTATTCGCAGTGCGGCACGGAGAAGAGCTGCTCTCCCCCTTCAACAATGGATGACCACGGGGAGAAATCATCGATGTCGCCGGCTCTTTGCTTTTCGATAGTCGCGTTCAAGGTCCGGTTCATAAGCTCCTGGCTGAGCGTGAAGGCGTGCTTTGACAGCGCAAAATGGGGGAGAGCGAATATCCCCTCAAACCTAAACGCTGTAAGTTACATATCACTTATGCCAGGTGAGAGAATTGCAGTACTTCTCGCTCGTTGTGGTCAGCATTATGGTGCCGGTGTCGACCAAATGGACGCCATGAAGGCGCATGTCCCACCAGTTACCATAGGACGTGTCTTCACCAAGCGTGACTCGGGCAGTAATTCTCCTGACGGATGTATTCCAGGGTTCGCCATGTTCCTGTTCCCGGAAATGTATCCTGACATCTCCCCCAGCGGAGCTCACGTTGCGGGCCCAATCCTCGGACGAGTATGTACCAAGTGGCGTCACGGCAGACAGGTTGACAGGCGGCCCGTGGTAGCTCCCAGTCTTGCGCCAACCTCCCTGGACAAAGCCGGTGATGTTGTGGTATACGAGCGGATATTGATCGGCGCTTCCATCAATCAGACCGACGGTGTCCTCGCCCAGGACGTATCTGGCCTGGTCGCGGGCGCGGTCCCGGACAGGGTCCAGCAGCTCCCAGTGGAAGGCGTGTTCCTTCTTGAGACCGGTCAGGTTCAGCCATCGCTCATCATCGCCGCCAACTTGCAGGTCGCCAAAAGTCGAGTTATTCAGGGTGTCGAGAGCTGCAGATTCATTGTCGACGATGTGCTCGAGCTTGCGTGATGCGACGGGAGCTTGCGGGTCCGGGCTGAGGTACAGAAACAGGAGGATAACCAGGAGGAAGAGGAAGGGCGGTGGGGAGTTGGCCATCTAGGGTCGCGGAGGGGGAAAGTGCTCCATGAACAGCTATCCATGGAGGTTGGGGCGGAGATGGATGTCGTGGAGGTGTAGAAGCAGCCCGCGGCGCACTGGCGCTGACGGACGCCGATGCACTGTCCCCGCTTGCGGCCTAGTGCCCGCCTGGCATTCCCGCTCAACACCACCTCCTTCGACCAGGCTTTCCGAAAACAACCATTCTCCTTGCTTCGGCACGTGTGTTGATCGAAAATACTTGAAGAATTCTCAGCCCTATGCACGCCCAACTTCCCGCGCTGCCGGCCATAAATTGAAACATTGGATCATGTGGAAACGCTCGCATTCGCAATACCTCTATTTCAATATCTCCTCGAGTTTGCTTCACTTGGAGAGTCATGGCCGGGCGAGGTTCCCACGTCCCCGGATCAGATCACCGTCCGCCACACCCCAAGCATGCAAAAGAACAATATCAAGGGCGCCATCTGTCTAGTTTCACACCAGCTCACGGAACATAGGATTTTTTTTTTCCGGCGGGAACAGGTGAAGTCAGCGAGTGGCGACGCGGTGTGGCTTATTGAGCTTCTGCCTCCTGCCTCCTGCCTCTTCTGCGTCGCGAGCTGTCTTCTTCTTCACTCCTCACCTATGAAACAATGTCACTTACAGCCCGTGTGCGATTGTGCCAAGTGAGTCTAAAGCTCACAGCCTTCACCAGTTCACGCTAACCGGATGAGGACCTTGATATTGTTCTTCGAACCCACTTGTCTCAAACAATCGCATCTTTTAGCATTGTACCTTTAGCATTGTCCCTCATTTCTTCCGGGCTATCAGACCTGCCGCTCCTTTTGCGCCATCGCCCATAACTGTTCAAACCAAGACTCTTCTCTTTTGTCCCTCCTCGTTCCTTCGTCCCATCATCGGCCAAATCGGGCAGAATACCATGTCTTCTCCCTCCGGTATCGACAATACCAGCAGCATCTGGATCCCCGCCAGCCCCACGCCTCCGGTTAACCCCTTCAACCAGACCGTCACCCTCTCGGATCCATACGGAAACCCTTTTGAGGTCACGTTGACCCAGTTCAACTACTGGGCTCAGTATGCTATTCGCGTCAACATCATCTGGGGCTGTCAAATCGGCGCGGCTTTCACGTTGCTTCTCCTGCTTCTGATCCTCACAAAGCACGAAAAACGTCGCTCCCCTATCTTCATCTTCAACATCCTCGCCCTCGTCCTGTGCATCATCCGTGGAGTCCTCTTCTCCCTATACTACACGGGCAACTGGTACGATGCCTACTCTTACATGGCTCTCGACTATTCACGCATTACCCCCACGGACATCGGCACATCCATCGCGGCAAGCGTCATGAGCCTCTGCTTGACAATATGTGTTGAGATATCACTCATCATGCAGGCATACATCGTCTGCATCACCGTCAAGCGCTGCTACCGCATTGTCATCACGGTGCTCTCTGCGCTGGTTGCTCTGACCGTCATCGGCATCCGCTTTGCCTTCACCGTCTGGATGTGCATGATGACCATGGGATCAGTTTCCTTCATACCAAACTACCTCCTCATAGCCTCCGACGTCTCTCTCAGCGTTAGCATCATTTTCTTCTGCCTGGTGTTTTGCGGCAAGCTGGGGCTCGCCATCAGGAACCGTCGCAAGCTGGGCCTGAAGCAATTTGGTCCGATGCAGATCATCTTCATCATGGGAGCCCAGACATTGGTCATACCGAGTAAGTCATCTGCTCTGCTCATTTCACTTACTTCAACTCACATCGACAACTACAGGCATATTCTCCGTCCTCCAATTCTTCACCATAGACGTCCCCGAGTTGGGAGCCTTGGTCCTGACCGTCGTCTCCGTGTTCCTTCCGCTCTCATCGATCTGGGCCGCTGCTAACACCAACGAGCGCAACCAAACCTCACGCGAGCACAATTCACACCACAAGCTCCTGGGTGGTTTCAGATGGAAGAAGGCCGTTGGCGAGCACAAGTCTGCATACGTCTCAGAGAACTCCACCAGTCTTTTCAACAGTGGACCCGTGTCTCCTACGTCCAGGAAAACAGTATTGACTTACAACACAGACACGACGTACGTGGACTGGGAGAACAGTCTTAGTGAGGGTGCCATGGGTACGACCTCTTGCGAACTGCTATTGTACAAAGCCAAACACTGACATCTCACAGAGGCGAGCAACAGGGTCAACCACATTTTCCCTTGAACTTCAGCACAGCACCTCCATACTTTGGTAGCCATCACACGATTTCCGACGCCTTTTTGTCAGTGGGGCTTTCAATGCATAGCTGGCAACTTTTTCCTTAACCTTTTCTTCGGGCACTTTCTTGCGTCGCATCTTCCAAGCATCGGCAACAACTTTAGACGCATCTTAATTTCCATCACTGGTCTGTCGATCTCGGATTGCTCTCCGTGGCCTCCTCCACACCTCCGACCAAGTTGATCGCTATGACGTAGAACACTTTTTTTTTATACCTCTTTTGGTAACCCGCACTCTTCCGTTGACAGGGCAATTGACTCGTCTCCAGGGACGCGGGGTGGAGGGAAGAAGGAGGACTTACTACTTTCTACTATAGTAGCGAACCAACCAATTCTATCAGCTTGCTTGACCCATGTTTTCTGCACCCGGTCCCTCCCTCAGCCTTGCCCCGCCTCGATCGGGGCATCCCAATAAATGCAGGAGGCTCGATCAGTGCCGAGCTGCGACTTCGCTTCG
Source organism: Dothiorella sarmentorum (assembly GCA_023082095.1). Taxonomy (NCBI): domain Eukaryota; kingdom Fungi; phylum Ascomycota; class Dothideomycetes; order Botryosphaeriales; family Botryosphaeriaceae; genus Dothiorella; species Dothiorella sarmentorum. The sequence continues at coordinate 57,263 of JAJMVL010000112.1, forward strand.
CACGCCAGCTTGATTGTTTGTGCGGAATTTTGTTGCTGGCCAAATGCTACTCACCGTGTTGCTGATGGGCTTGCTGACAAGCTGTCGTTGACCATGCAGGACCTCATGCGGGTGACGCATACGACGATGACAAACGGCGTCTGACTCCAGCTGCATGAAGTGGTGCATAGCCGGAACAAACCTCCGAGGGAGAAGCCGGGCCTGTCCTCATTCGTTCTCGGGGGTGAGGCTGAGGCGCAGCTGAGAGAGAGAAAGCACCCCATGAGGCGGACAGACGCGCGCCATCATCCGCATGTCTCTCACGTCTTTTTGAATTTACGACTGCGCGCATTTTTTTTCTTCCGATTTCTTGCGGGAACGTTTTCACTGCCGCCTTCTCAGTTTGGGTTTTAATGCCTCAAACAATTCTCCAATCCGTGAGCAGCGTTCCTGTTTGCCGTTGATGCAAGGTCATCAGCCACCGAAAAACAGACTTTTTAGGCCGCGGTAAGGCGAACAGGCGAACAGTTGCCGCGGCAAGACCGCGACAAGGCTGGCTAGCAGACAGGTCATTTATGATCACTTGCTGAGATCCAGAAATAGGGAGATGGGCCCGCAGTGTACGGGGGAGCCAAGTCTGAGGGTGTGCGGCGGGCAGCGCCGTGCCGCGTCGGCAATCACAAGCAAAGGAAGTAAAGCCCAGAGCAGACACTTTGCTCTCCTTGGCATTTTCTCTACTGGCCTGCATGTCGCCATAATCAGCAAAAGATGCGCAAACAAAACGCCAGCCATGCTATCGGAAGAGAGAGAAAAAAAAAAGCCTACTAACCCACCATCTCCTATACCGAGCCTTTGACCGTATCATCTTGTTTCTGGCCCTTGCAGCGCCCCATCAGCCAGCTCACCACCCCTCCTTCCCCCCCGGGAGCGACTCCGATTTTTAAAGTGGGTGTGTGCCGTGGTGGCATGCCCCTGTGCCCCTACCATGGCCCCATCTGCAAATCCCCCAGGCTTCCCCATCCTACCCTTCCCCACATTTTGCGGAGAAGGGGGAAAAATGGGTGACATGTGGAGGGAAAAAAGAGCGCGTCCCCCCGGGCAAAAGCTGTTGCAACGTTGACAGCACTCACGGCTCCTTTCCCCCTAGCTTTTCCTTACTCAAACGCACGCACGCACGCTCGCACGCACTCTTTCTCTCTCTCTCTCTCTCTCTCTCTTTACCCGCTAACTACTGCTGCGTCCCCACATCCCCACATGTTGTTCTCGTTTTTGCCGGGTTTTCCTGGGGGGAGTGCGAGTGCGGACGGACGCACCTCGGCAGGCACTGTGCCAGAGCGTCGACGGAGGCGCTGATCAGGCTTCCCGCTTAGGGAAAAAATGCCATGGCGTAGCATACGTGTCCGTGTGCGTGTGCGTGTGTGCGTGTGTGCGTGTTGTATGTACATACATACATCCAAGGCACTAGCGATGATGATATGCTCGCTCATCATAATCACGGGCGGGGAGGAATTGATGACGGTGTGCTTTGCACGTCCTGGTGCGAGGAAAGTAGTTAGCGGTGGTGGTGAGGGTAAAGGCTGGGGATCGTCGCTCATGCCACTAGGAACGAGAAAAAAGCTCGTGGTTACACGAGGGGGCTTAGTTGTTGGCTAGCTCAATGCAGGGCTCGCTGATCTTTTTTTGGGTTTTTTTTTTCTTCGCGTGAGGCGCGCGATCAGATGAAGCGGTAATGCGGTGCCACAACGGGAGATGAAGAAGAAAAGGAAATGAGAAGCGAGGCAAGTGATCACGAAAAAAGAAAGAAAGTGGGCAGCATGCTGTGGTACCCGTTCCAATGCAGTGCCCCTCGCGTACCTACCTACCTGATGTCACCGTCCATCCCCCATAGAGAGTTGCGCAACATCATCATTTCACCGCGGTGATATTCCGGGCGCCGTCGTGGGCTGGTCGTTGCACCGAGGGCTCTTGGGTTTGTCGTATCGGGTAATTATCATCCCTAGTCACCCTCCAATCTTCCTCGACATTCTCGTCCTGCATAGCTGCATCGTTCGAGTGAAAGGTGATGTTCAGACCATCCTGCTCTTCCAGCATGTCGCTGCAGCATCACAATAAGGCCGGCCAAGGGCATGCAAACCTCGCATGTTATTTTCCATTTTTAGTTTCGCCGTTGCCCTGGCGTGTGGTTTGTGCTTTTGTTGGTGGTGGCGTGCCTGATTGTCGCTGCACCCCGCGCACATCCCCCAAAAACCTTTTTGCTTTTTGACGTTGTTGATTTTTCGATGCCCTTTCTGATGGTCCGGCGCAACACCACTCGAGCGCCACTGAGAAGAGACCACATCTCCAGAAAAACGGAAAAAACGCCATTTGTTTTAGAAAATAAGTCCAAAACGACCGAAATATGCATTGGAAAGGCCCCTGGGCTGAAGCAACGGTAGGAAAAGCTGAAACAAACTGGGTGGAAGAGAAACAACGGACCGAGGAGAGGTGTACCAAGGGAAGGAACATGCTGACCAACGCCCCCCCCCCCCCCCCCCTTTTGTTGGCGGCCAACACCACATACGTAGCAAGCAGAATAGACAGGTCCAGAAGCAGGACCCCCAGCCTATGAGAACAGCAAAACTCCTAGCGTTCCCGACTTCAAAACATGGAGTGCTCACGATGAGGAAAACCGGTGGTGTTGGTACCAAGTTCTCCACACGTGGCCGCCACCGTCCACGTTATACCCGACCGTCACGCCACCATGTTTTGGAAGCAGTCTCGTGAATAGTTTCCCCTCCTCCTCGGGAGCCCCGAGGGTGTCGTCATCTGACGCCACACCAGGTGGCGTACAAAGTCGTCAAGAAATATCTTTAGTGTTTGTACATACACGCAATGATACTTCAGACTTTCGAAGCAGAAGCAGGTTTGCACTAGTGGCACTCTTCTGCAAATCATAAGCATCAATGCCTAAGGCCGAGATGGACGGGTATTTTTGGTATATTTTGTCTTGTTCTGACGGACTTGGCTCAAACGCGCCACCAACAAGAAGGGCCTTGGTCCTTAACATGGACTGGCCGGGGGGCGCTCGTCGGTTTTGCAAAATGGGATGGACCCTGGACGTACTGCACGCACCCCGCAATCAATCATCGCCATGTAGTGGTTGCATGTGGGGAAACTTGAAAACGGGATTGAGAGTTGTCAAGGTATAATCAAGAGATATGGAAGACAGGAGGGAGAAGGGCCGTTGCTTGCATGGGGCTTGCAAAGAAAATGGAAAAAAAGGAGGAATCCTGGTGTAGTTGCATGCCTCAGTCATGAGAGGGAGAGAAAGGTAGTTGCATCGCTGCACGCCTCATCCCAAATAACCATCAAAGCCCTTTTGGCAGCGCGCGGGCATTTTGGTGTTGTGGTGGCAATCGGTCCTGATTCGACCCCTCCATCTATCCCGCGTTCCCATCTGCACTCCAAAAACCTGGCGCTGTGGAGAAACAAGGAATGGGGAAGCCGTTAACAAGTATAGGGCGGTATATGAAGGGCAACAACGAACGGGTGGTCTAGAGCGTCAGGCGCGTTCGAGACTCTGTAACTACAAGGACCAGGTCGCATGCTCTGCTTTCCTTGCCCCGATAGTTATCAGAAATGACGTGAAGATGCGAGAGTGGACTTATTTAGTTGGTGGCGTTGACATGACGCTAATGTCCTTCTTGTTATCTAACTGCTACGTGCACGTGTTTGTGTGTTGGGCATGCGCTGGCATGAAAGGGAGGTAAAAGCTTAGAGTTCAGACGCTCGAAACGAAAACAAATTGCCCACGATTTCTAGCGGCGGTGTTTGTGGTCGAAGAAAGGGCTGTGTGCTTATCTGTGTGAGGTCCGCGTGTGCCATGTTAATTGGATTATGCCACGCCTTGACGCAGCCAGGGAGCGCGCGAAAAGGGCAACGGGAAGGAGAGATGGGATGGAAGAAGTCGATAATTTCGAGGATGAGATGAGAAGAACGAAGATGCAGCTGGGACGGGCATCGAAGGTCAGGTTCCAACAACAACGAACGCAGCAAGTCAGTGGCGTGTCTGTGGCCCTGTGTAGTACGTACCACACGTCAGCCCTGGCTTGGAGGTGTTTCGTTTCATATGTCGTCGTCTCTTGACCGCCAAAGCCCTAGCATCACCCGTGACCGTGGCGTTGGAAGGTCTGGATTTTGCAACATCGATTGTTGCGGCGCAGTAGTGAGGTCAGCCCGGGTCCGGGCTCATGAGGCGTCATAACCAGCCTGATGCAAGTTCTGGGCGAAGGCGACGACCCGGCGATTTTGCATGGAAATGAGCGAAGCGGGTGAACGGCGCGCCGCAGCGGGATGTGGTTCCTAGTGTTGGGTCCACCAAGAGCCAGCGCCAGGCACCAGCCTTTTAGTAAGTCCACGAGCGAGCGAGCCGACATCCCGAAAGCCAACGCTTGCTTGCTTCCGCAGCTAAGGAAAGGTAGCAGAGGAAAATTTTCTCCTCGTCAAAAACCAAAGTTTCTCTTCCCGTCCAGCAGCCCGCAAGCCACTGACCCCGACGGCGCTCACCTTGGATGCATCCAGCCGGGCCCCCATTGCCCCAGCGTGGCGAAAGATGGCAGTCGAGACTACAGCACTACACCGTACTTCCTCACCCGTCCATCACCAGGCGTCATAGGTAATCGCTTAGAATAGCGTCGCCGTCGCCTATCTGCTTTGCATTATCGTCAGCATTCATGCTTGGAGATGACCCAGGTACTCTCACCCAAGAAAAGCGCGCAGTAGTGACACCTTATTCCTGCAGAGTGTCGTGCGTGGCGCTAAAGCGCACAATAATTCGTAATCCTCAAGGCAGAGGTTGTTCTTGTCCCGACATTCAACCAAGCGCACGCCACTTCCTGTTGCACAGAGTGACGCGACTACGACTCCGGTGGCAGAAGCAGATAAGAAAAGCAAGAGCCGGAGGTAAGAAAGCGGCGAAAATCACGACTAATGCCAGAGAATCGCCGCGATGAATAATATTGGCATGAAGGATTAGAGCCGGCATATTACGTCTCTCGGCCATGCCGTCAGTTGTATGTAGAAGCAAACCATGTGCTCGGTACGCATTAAGTTGATGAGAGGGTGGTTCGCCAAAATGCAAAAATACAACGCGCATCAACGCGATTCGTAGGGCAGAAGAGCGAGAGTCAAGCCGTGGCCAAAAAGCTCGAGTGTTTCAGGCACTCCATCCCAGATGGTGGCGTGGCATATACTATCGATAAGGACGCAGCCCTGTACCGAAATACGTACACGACAACGGGCTTCTCGCACCCGTGTTAATATCGTTCTCCATGAGAGCTGGAGTTTTTGCCTTGCAGAGAAGCTTGGCTCCTTCCTCGTGCCCGGAGGAACAAATGGTCCAATCTTTGCAATAACTAGCACCCTTTTTTTATGAAAAAGGCGTTTGGCTTGTGAACACTGTACATGAGTAGGTACACGTAGGCGGTGAGAGAAAAACGGCGCGGCGGTGGCTCGGCCTGCATGGTGACAGGCTGACAGCACGCGGAAGCCTTGTCCGCGCCCGATGATGATGAGCCAAGAAACCGCCTGAGGATGAGCCGAGAAGCTGCAGTCTCGGAATGAACCGGTTCGCCCCCGTCCACGCTGGTTTGAAATCGAGGGGGAGGGCCGGACTGCTTTCCTTTGCTGGCCAACCAAGCCGTTTCGTTGGCTGACTTTTGCTGACGCGTGTGATGAATATTATTGAACGAGTGGGGAACACACCAACACCATCTAGAACGCCAAGAAAGTGTGGTTGCGAGTGTACCGTCGATCTGGACCGTGCCGTCGCATTTGTTTGTTGCTCCGCTGGTATCCACTATGGGGGCGCAGCAAAAGCATGGGGATTTGGAGGGGAAATGGAGCACACAACTTGCCGAGCAAGATCGATCGATGATGAGAGGCGCGTTCGAGACGGGCGCCGGCGTCGGAGTGAGCAAGCGAATCGAGTTAGATGATACAACTGCTGGGGGCCTTGCAGCCCCCCGCCCACTTCTGCCCAACATCACCAAGAGTAGAGCACGTATGGTAGTTCTTTGGTTGCAAAAGGATATGAAATTGATATTTGGAAACACTGTCAAAGAAATATACCTGGGTTGATTCTGCCGCACCCTTGATCCAAACCGAACAAGATTTCTATCTAAGTTTCTTTTCGCTTGTAGACCTAGTCTAAAAAGCTGTAGCTGGATCCAAAAAGGCAAAAGGGTAAATGTGAATGTGAATACTGTTGCTAACTTGTCTACGCGGACTCGAGGTAGCTACTCGTTGGTGCAAGCTGAGCGCTGTGCCGCGTACTGCGTCCTGTGGTCGGGGACGCTTTGGTCGGGATATCATTCGTAGAACTCATAACACCGGAAAAAGGGAAAAACAAAAAGGAGACCGTCGCCAACGCCGAGCCCATCAAACACCGCCGGGGCCGATGGATATGCAGTGATGCATGACCACGTAAAAGTCGTCGAGAAGATTATTCGGGGATAGGAGCAGTCTTCTCCAGACTGGCCTTCAGCAGCCGCTTGTACTCGCGCTCCATGCCGTGCTTGACAGACTCCAGGACGTCGTCAACAGTAGCCCTGGGCGTGTACTTGGGCGTGGTTCCCTCCTGGTACACACCCGTGCGGACGAGGATAGAGTACCACGTGTTCTCGGCGTGCTTGTTGAATTCGTTGGTGCCGCGGACATCAGATTCGGGAGTGTCTCCAACGAAGTAGACAGTGTCCGGGGGCGAATCGATGCCGTGCGTGTCCTTGCGCCATTGCTGGAGGAGACGAGTGGCGAACTGGAAGGTGCCAACTTGAGGCTTGCCGAAAGCGTGAGTGTTGATTTCCTTGCCGGTGACAGCCTTGAACATGGCCTCCAGAGACACGCGAAGAGCGCCCATGCCAATACGCGTGAGGTCGTGCGAAGTGCTCCAGACAACGTCATTGTGGGAGAAGTAGACGGGCGGGCCGTCCTCGAAAGTCTCCGAGCGAGTGCCAAGGCGACCGTTCTTCGACATCAGAAGATCGAGAATGATCTGCTGGTCAGAAGCCCAGTCACGGCTGTCGGCGAAAACGAAAATGGCGTCGATGTTCAGGTTGTCAAAGTCGCGGACGCGGGAATTGTTCCACTCCTCCTCGGTGAGCTTCCTGAAGGGGGTAGTGTCCTCCCTAGTCTTGATGATATCGCCAGGGGTAACGACATCCTTGAACCCGTAGCCCTCAGCGACGATGCGGCACTTCTCGCCCTCACCGCCAACGACGAGGACGGTGCCGTACTTGGAGGCCATTTCTCTCATGGGAGTGTGGCCGCAGATGAACTGGCCGGGGGACACTTCGATCTCAAGCTGCTTGCTCAGCTGGATGCAACGCTCCTCCTCAGTCTTGCCGCCACCATTGGTGACGAAGATGTAGGGCCTAGTCTGAGTCAGGAACCATTCGAGTCATGTGTGTGCGGGGTGCAATTGACATACACTTTGATGCCGTACTCGTTCTCGCCGTTGAGCATTTTCATAGCATCAATTGCCTCGGGAATGACCTTGCCGCCGCGGATCAAGACGCCGTCAATGTCGAAGGCAAAAGCAAACTTGTCGGTGACAATAGTCTCGGGGGGAGTCTCAGGAGTCGACGTCGACGAACGGTTGATCTGATGCCGGGCCAGGTCCATAGCCGCAGCAACCTCATGGGCAGAGGACGAGGCCATGAGATGCTGGGGAGGAACAACAACGGTAGCACCTTGCCTGGCATGGAGCTCCTGCCTGGTAGCAACCTCAGAGCTCACACGGCGGGCCATGCGAGGCCTCGGGGGTTGGAGAGTTTGTGCAGCCATGATGGATGTTGCTTGGAAGAGGGATAGATGGAAGTGCTGGAAGGTTTGATTTGGATTATCCCGTCGAGGGAGTTGAGCTGGAGAGGTGCAGTCGGACGGCGTGGACGGGTGTTTATATAGATGAAATGCAACCACCAAACCCAGGCAACGTGTCTGGAGTGCGGAGAGAAAAGTGGACCGAGTGGAGAGGTAAGGATGAGTGTGCAGAGGAGTGGTTAGAAGCCGGGTCCGAAAGAGTTGGATTTTATGGTGCCGTTTCAATCGAGTATCCCACCAGGTCATGAAATGTGAGCATCCCTGACGCATGGCTTGACGCCGCCAGCTGCGTGATTAAACCAAGCATGGATCTGGCGCTAGCCCTGCAAGGCTTATCGGCATGTGGCAGTTGCCCCCAATTCGTCATGGCGGAGCGCGCCGGGCATGATCTCATGGACCCTGAGCGGTTAGAGCGCACCAGGCGTTGAATGGTGCCCGTCTTGCAGCGGCTTTGTGTTCCGCCGCTATTTGGAAGTTGCTGGGCGGTCGACAAAGTCGAGGGCCGCCTCTGGACGAATGGCTGCTGCAACCGGCACAACGCTCTGACACAGCGTAGACAAAAAAAAAAAAAGACAGACCGCCTCGTTCAGCGTTGCATGCGCGGCCGGCGCGGACGGCGAATAGCAATGGCGAAAGAGACACGGGCAGCAGGCCGGACCTGGGACGCTGGTATCAGAGCCTTGGCTTTGCCGCCGTCGCCGATTATGGTGTTGCAGGCCCACAATGACGTCGGTTGAGCTCGCCTAACCGCTTTCGGGGGCCGCTGATTGCCCCGGCGCAGGCCTCCGGCTGCACGCTGAACCCTTCGATGAACCGTAAAAATGTGGCATGCAGGGTCCCTAGGTCAACCGCCCAATGCGAGTCCTCCAGGCACAGCAGCAATCGCTTTAGCCGTCGCATGCTGAGGCGTCCGCGTTGTTGATCCGCTGCTCCTAGAGAATGACCCGGCTCTCCTGCGTCCGGCGCGTTCTCGTCCACCGTTTTTGATTTTTTATGGGGACCGAGGGGCTCCGCCACTCTTCTCCAAAAAGTTGCTAGCCTCCGCCGCGCTGCCCCTCTGTCGATCCGGTCGGCTCCAGTGATGGCCAAGGTCCAAGCCCAAGCCCGCGGGTGGCTGCCACGCTGCGAGCCTCTGCCTCTTCCCATGTGCATTCCGACAACACCACGCACACGCACAGTATTCTCGCGCAGCCCCCTTCTTGACGCCGTTGCCTAGGGTGCAGCCATCCTTGCGCACCGCCTGATGCCTCGTCTTGGCGGTCTTCCGCCTGTTGTGCCGCAAGCTCTGGCTTATCGCTCCGTTTTCACATGTCATCTCCGTCCATGTGTTTGGCGTGTCTTTGCTGGACCGTGTGCCGCCTGTAGTCATATTCACACCAACCGTGCGTGTTGTTGCAGTCCTGCTACCGTCACTAGCCACTTCCATGGAGCAATCTGGCCGCCCCGCTGAACCCCTCCAGCACCTAACCTGACATCATCGTGCAGTGTCTGCAGGCAAGCGCCGGTTCACGAACCCCAGGCTGCCTTAGGCCCGGCAGACGCGACTGCTACAGAGTGTGGAGAACGCGCAGCACCGGACACCTTGCGGCCTTTGTGTTATGGTGAAGTAACGTTAGGCCTTATTGTCGGGTGTGCATCTGTCGATATTAGCCATACGACAAGATCGAGATGTCTCTTGTGGATCTGCTCGGTGTCGTCGACGTGTGCGGGCCCATAAGTTGATCACGAACCCCATGCTGCGCCCTTGTCATGTCCGTGGTGGGCCTTGCGTGCCTCAAGCTTGTTGGGGCCCCACCATCGAGACCGCATGAACTGATGGACACGTTTGTTATAACGGAACATTGAGCCGTTGCTGAGCTGGTCTGGATTCCAAGAAGCTCACAGTGACGTCCGAGGTGATCGATCAAAACGGTATGTCGGTGGTGTTGAACTTGCTGACTGAAGGCGGTAGGGCGCCTTGCGATCGCACAGCGTGACAACTGTGGGTTGCTCTGTGGCCAAATTACTTCATCTCTACGTCTTCATCAGGCTGTGCCGTACGTTGACCTTGCTTCTGACGCGTCTGTCTGTGGACCGTTAATTCCTCACTTGGCCTCAAGGCGTCATCAGTAGATTGATATGGCTGGCCGCAGATGGTTTCCGCGGCGGCAGGCAGGGTAAATGCGGACGGGAGACTGCCGCAAGGGATAATGTCGCTCCCGCTTCCCAGCTCCCCTTCCCGCCGGTGATGGTTGTAAAAAGCCGCAGTGATCCTCCAGATACAACAGAACTCGCTACACGAACTCCATTCGCCCGTGTGCGTACAGGTATGCTCCCCGTCGGATCGGAAAGGGTTCCGCAAGCGTCTGAAATTAGCAGCTGGAGAGTGCAGAAGGATCGCTAAGATCAGCGGGCAAGTACCTCGCTGACCTCATAGAATCGGTCGCGGGAGGCGATATCTTGGATTGGTGGTCGAGCGAGGGATGATGTTCCAGAGATGGTGGCGGTACGCATGCGATCGCTCGCATCGCGCGGGCTTTGCGGAAACCCACAGAAAAGGAGGAAAGAAAGAGAGCACAAGGAAAACAAGTGAGCAGAGACGTCAGCGGAAGAGTTGAGGGCTGCATGGAAGAGAAGGGCGGCGACAGCGCGATCAGCGAAATTGCAAGGCGGGGTGGGGAAGCTGGATGGAAGGCGATCGGTTTAGTTGGGAAAGAGCGAAATGTCACGAGGCGAGGCGGGTGTGCGGCGCCGACGCGTCTGCCCTCGAGTCGCGTCGCGTCTATCCATCCTCTGATCTCTGTCGATCAAGCTTCCACATCAGGCATTCCTCGTTCGTGCTCACCTATCCGAAATGAACTGGACGGGTGGTAGACTGCAACGGCACTCGAACAACAACACTGTCACCCATCGTCAAAAACAGCACTTCTCCAGGATCCGCACCCGCCTCGCCGCAGCTACCTCGTCACCCTTCCAGCCACGTCACCTCCAACCGGACGAGGCAGATTGGGAACATTTGGGCGGAGTTTATGGAGTTCGTTCGCCGCTCGAATACCAGAATGTGTTCGATCAATGTGAGATGGTAGCTCCCGTAGCGCAAAGCCTCACCCTGCTGAAACCACGACCACCGCCACACCGCCACGATTCAAGAAGGACCATCCATGATTCTTCAAACACTACTTTTCATCCGTTGGTGGCGTCACACGAAAGTGATTTGACCCTCTCTCCCCCCGCAGTGGAGGTATCATACGGAAAGACTAATAACTGCCTGGATCCATTTGTTCGTAAGGGACATGACAAAGAGAAAGGCTGCGACGAAGGGAGACGCACTTCCGACGGCGCCATCACGGTTGATGTGGTGGAGCGCGAACGCGACAGGCTTCTGGCACGCTGCGATTGGGCTGGCCTCGCACCCTCCCGGCCATTGCACATGCACTTTTCCTCGAGCAAAGAAAGAGAAGCCATTGGGAAGAGACACAATATGTACCGCAACAAGACTGGCGCTGGTATAAGAGATGTCATGGCTCGGGACCTACTGGACAAAGATGATTCCGACCTTGGCGGCCCATGGATGAGTGGAGCGCTGGTGGACAATAACGAAGGCATCGACATTAGGATAGGGACCGATGCGCTTGCAACTCAGCAGTCTGTAGGAGTCAATGTCTCGCATGAAGCTGAACATCCTCTCACGCCATCAGACCCAATGCTGTTCGACCTTAAAGGCGTGGTACAGGAGCTGCAGCCAATATGCACGCAGGAACGTCTGACTACCGCCTCACATAGCCTCGTGCCAAAGAAAGAGGAAACCCAGGATTCAAGCAATCTGTCCGACACAGGCATGGCGTCAAAGGCTCCTAGTCGTCGTATCGAAACCGACCCGATCGAGAATGTCGCGAGACTTTTGCAAGAACTTGACGACTGTTCATGTCAAGAGCCTGCCACCACTAGTCCCACTGCAGTTGCTGCCACTAAATTTCATCACGGGTATATCACAGAATCCAAGACTAGAGGCCAAAGAGATAGTCAGGTCTCGGACGTGCACGACAGTTACTTGCCGCGGTTTCCGACATTGCTGCAAGAACTGGAACCAGGCGGAGAAGGCAACAGTCTGGATCAAGCTGAGACGCAAGGTCAAACTGAGGAGCAGCCAGAGTTGCCAAGCTCGCCCCCGAAGTCTCTGTTTAGGCACATCTCATGCGAGTCGCGGTCCCAGTGGTCACAACTGCACTCGACGCTGGCATTGAGCGAGCTGCAATCAGAGAACTCGCTGGCTTTGCCAGAGCGGCCCGGGATGATCGAAGAGAGGTCCGACGATGTTCGATGGTGTCAGCCACTGGGCATCTCTTCGGGTAGAACCGACCAATTCCCAGAGATGCGACGGCCCGGTTCCAAACGTCGTACAAGCCTTCGTGGCATTGGCGAGGACGGCACATCGTCAACCGCTTTCCACGATGGCTCCGCAGATCATGCTGCGAGGCTGGGCCACTCGGTAGGCACCCCGATCGACGATGCAGGGCATGGTGCGAATAGGCGGACTCGGCGGGTCGAGGGGAGTCAGTCCACGGACAGATCACTCAACTCCACCTTTGTGACCGCGCATGCAACTGCAAACGCCTCCAGTCTTTCGTGCAGCAGTGCCCTGCATTCGCAACCACCAGGGAGAGCTCCCGATTTCCCCAGCCCAGGGTCACCATGCCAACCATACAGTCGGATCATCACTTTCTCTGAGAATGCTCCTGTTGTTGCTGCGCAGGACTGGATCGCCGATGCTGACGGTGGTGAAGAAGCAGAGGCAGTATGGAAGAGCTTTGTTCTTGGAGACGACAGTTCACAGGAAGAGCGCGAGTCGCCTGAACCAGCTATAAGATCGACGTTGGCGCCTCAAAGGGGCATTGCGTCTTCCCTTTTCGTCGAGGCATCCGGCGATTCAGCTGCAGCAGGAACGACCGCTCCATTGCATGCAGCGCACCTGCATTCTGACACGGTAGATGCAAGTGCGGGACACGCAGTGACCAGCGGTGAGGAGCAGGCATCCGAGTCAATTGCATTTGTTGAGGTCGGGAGCACAAGAGCGGTAGCCTCACCGGAGGGAAGCAGGTGTTTGCCTGTTCGCTTTCATGATGCTGATGCTCAGGCGAACCAAGCGTCAGAAGACGCAAACACGGTGGCTGCCACGGCAGGTGAGTCACCGGGTGAGGTGGCCAGTCTAGATCGCCAAGAGCGAATTATTTTCACCAAGCCGAGAGCCTTCGTGGGATCAATGGCAGTTGCGAGACCGGCTGCGGGCAGAGATGCGGTGGAGGGCATTGCGTCGTTGTCGAAGGGCACGATGTTGCACATCGAACCGGCGGGCACCAACGGTAAGATATCGAATCCAAGGAAACGTCGACGCGGCAGGCGGACGGCTGGCTCTTTGCCTTCAATCTATGGAATTCCGAGGCACGACGACAGGGAAAACGCATCAAACCTAACCGAGTACATCGAAGATTATTAACAGGGGAGCTGCCGGAATGCTGGAACCTCCGACTGCATGCGCACGGCTGTGAGCTATCTATCTGCTCCCAACCGTGTGTCTGGAAAGCCAATTTGCCACAACGGGGCTGCCAACTCGGGCTCATCTTGTTATAGGCATGTAATATTCCTAGAGGCACTATAGCTAATGGACAGGCCACCTCTTCTGCCCGGAACCCTGCCTACGGCTCAGGATACTCTCATTACGTTTGCCCTGTTACATTCTTCGCATGAGGACCAGCGAGCTAAACCGATTTTACTAGCTTTCCAGGTAATTCCAACAGCTTTCGTGCCACGCCGCGATTGGAGGAATGGAGAACAGGCACAACCATCATCCATGATAGCATTGCTTGATCGCGTGCCTTTGGTGTGATGCTGCCGTGATGCTCGCCGCCAGCTGCCAGCTTTGCCGGGCTGTTCCAATAGGCTCTAGGCGATGCCAGCCGCTCCGTGGTTGCAGATATTGCGTGCGCGCCTTGCGCGCCGTTACTAGCGCCGGCCGTCAGCCCTCAGAGTTGCATGTTGTCGATGTTCAAGCTTATCGAGAGAAGCAAAGAAGGTGGTCATGCGGGGCGGTCTCGATAGCTTCCTCTGCGGCGACGTCTCCAAGCTCTTCCAATCAATATTAGCGTTGGTAGAACGTGTGCAGCTATGTGCGTCTATCTATCATGCGCAAAGGGATGTTCGCGGTTTAGTGCTGAGGAGAGAGAAGGCGGAGTAGCAGAGGCAGGCGTGAGGGGTGTCCAGCGGTGGAAAGCAAAGGAAACCTTAACGCGCGCGTGCCGTTGCCCTTGCGCCGCCACTTGCAGAGGTTCCTGCAGGCCGCCGCTGTCCACTTTCTGCCATCTATCGCGGGCGTGAGGCTCTTCGCGGGGGCCTGTTTGTGCGACTGCAGCAGGCAATCGCCTGACATCCGTGCGGTGCAACGATGCTGTTATTACTATGAGGAGGGGAATGATAAATTTTGGTTGCCCGCGGAACGATCTATAATGCCCTCTCTCCCGGCCAGGCCGCCAGGCTGCAGCAGATGGAACCGGCCCGCTGGAAGGCGCGAGATGATGATGTTGGCAAACAACAACGGGCGACGGGCGGGCGGTGCAAGCGTGGATGGCGATTTATTTTTTGCTTTTTTTTTTCTTTGCGCAGACGCCGACGATGATCAAACGTGCAAATCCGCCCCTGCAACAAAGTCAATGACGAAGAAATTTTTCTTCGCCTTGACGCCCCAGATCAGACTGCCCGGCGGCGCCTCCCAGGCTAGGGAGGTTTTTTGTTTTTTCTTTTTCATTCCCTCCCCGTCGGCTGTTGCTGGGCACGATGCCCTAATGCATGTCATTAAGACGCGCCGTGCCCGAGCTCGTGCGACGGTGCCCTTCCCAGGTTTGACCTGCCGGGCCCCTCTCCAGGGATGACGAGGCGTGCCGTGCTGCGAACGCGGCCAAAGACACGCAAGCTAGATGGTTTGAGGAGCTAAGCTGGAATGCGCGATGGTTCGATGGCAAGGTGCTTCGAATTGATTCGAATTGAATGGGTCCCCCTTTCAGCAGTTCGCGTACGCGCGCACTGCCTGCTGCGGTCTGCCGGGCGGGGGGTGCTGGTTGGCGTTCGGCGTAGGTGCATGCGGCCCGCCGCTGAGGATCGAAGGAGCTGAGTTGGCTACCTACGTACGCACTGGTGAATACAATGGAGTGACCCTTTGTTGCTGCCCTTCTGATGACACCTGCGGCTGCCGCATTGAATGGGAAACAGGAATGATGCTCCGAGAGCAGCAGGCGCAAGGCGACGATTGGCCGGAGCCGGCATATCAATCACGAGCCGGAGCCACAGTAACAACGCAGCGCAGCACACCGCTGCGCAGCCTACAGCTCAATTGCGACATGAAGATTGGAGAAGAGGTTCGAGTCAGCTGATGCAAAACAATGGAAATTCGGCTCGCGCTGGGTACGGGAGGCCAGTGCGCAAGGCTACGGGGGCGACGGACGGATTGTGGGGAACGCGGACTCTGTGGCTCAGGAGTGTCAGGGGTCGGCTGGTCTTCTCGAAGCAGTGGAAGGCGACGGAAAAGTGCACGCTCACGACGATCGACCGTGAGCAGAGAGTTGGTGAGGCACGCAGAATTGGAGGCGTAGGTGGCTCGGGCGCCCGCGGCTGTGCCGGCTGGGCAAAATGTGAACTAAGAGGAATACGATACACGACACGGCCGGGAGTCGGCTCGTCCTCTTGTCTTAGGAAGAAGCAAGCAGAGCACAGGCTGTTGGCTTGGGTGGGCAGAAACAGTTGCGGGCGGGTGCTGGGAGCGCTGTATGTACCCCGGCTCAGGATCAGCGAGCTTTAACCACAACGCTGGTCAGCGCCACGTTGGTGCTGTGCCTGACGAGGAGGGCTCGAGAAACTATTCTTGTCGCAGCCCACGGGCCAGCAAGGCTGAAGCGGATTCCTGCGCCCTACGTCCGGAAACATCGGCTCGCGCACGGCAACCGGGAGGGGAATGCGACCTGTCTTCCTTAGCGCTGCAGGCTGCGCGCGATTCTTCTGCCAGCGTGGCCCGCACAGCCCGCACGTACTGATGATTCGCATGGTGAAATTGTTGCGTGAATTGGCAGTGGAGCGACCCGACAGGGGGAGGGCATGACGTCTGGCGTTGGCAATTTGCAGGTCGTTTCAAACGCGCGACCGCCGCTAGGAAGCCGTTTCCTTCGCCCCCAGCTCATCTTCTTGCTGCCCGAGCCCAACAGTGCGCGCAGGGATTAAGCTTCGTTCGCCGTTGCGCCCTCGGGCCCGTCGTCTTTAATAACGAACTAAGTGCCATCGTCAGATTATTTGCGAGCACCGTCCGCCCTCCACCCGTCCACTCCTTTTCACAATCGCAGTCACAGACAACCGGCCACAGCGCTCAGCCTCGCTTCCTCTTTCTCTTCACGCACGTCTCAAGGCCAACAAGCCCACCGCCTGCACCGCCGCCCGCATTCTTCCGCCTGCGTCAGCCCGCAGCCCGCAGCCCAGTACGTACCACCCGCCCCGGCCCCAGCCGCACCAGGGGCACCGAAACTTGTGCGCGTGGAGAGCATGCACGCTTACCTAGTATGACACAAGCTGCAGGCCCAGCCTCACAGCGCTGCAAGCCCTGTCTTCTGCGCAGAGCTTCCACTGGAGCAAGACCGCACTCCGCGCCATTCGACCCCCATCGCCCTTCAGCTGACCTGCCGCATCATTGCCTGTCCTGCGCTTGATGCGCGATGTTCAATATGCGGTAAACACGACAGCCCCAAGCGCCCAGCATCACCTCCCGGACTCCAGCTCCCATCGGTCGCACGACCACATCCTCTCTCGAGCACTCCTAATATGCCGTCCCGTCCTCGACTCCAGTAGCGTCACCGCTTCCCCAATCTCAGCATGACATCCTCCGCAGCACGCTCGGCGCACGAGTCTCCAGATCACCATGGAGGCCCCCGCCCTCGTATGCCCACGCCCAAAGGCTCTTTCTACCGCTTCAGTACCCAGCATGCCTTGCCGCTCACCATCCCCTGCGCGGCCAACTCTTCCTCGCGCAACAGTCCCACCTCGGCGCCCACGCTGCTGGATACGTCTAGATCCCTTCAGACTACCCCCGAGAGCATGCAGCCCATCCGCTACGCGACCTCCTTCCCCTCCGCGCCCTTCTCTCTGCCCGAAGCCTACATGTCACACTCGGCCCCGGGTCCCACTTCGTCGCCCTGTCCCAATGCGAGCGCCATGGCTGAGGCAGTAGCCCTTAGCAAGTCTCCCGGCCTGATACGCCGCATATCGCGTGGCGCCCACACCAGACTTACCCGCCAGCGCGGCTCTAACGCGAGCACTCGCCGCGACCACAGCGCCGGTCCCGTCATTATGCGAAGGAGGAGTGATAGCCGGACAGCCTCGGACCCGCGGGATGCTGCGTGGGATGTGTCGGACTATGACCTGGAGGGCCAGGACGAGGAGGCGATTGAGGACTCAGGCGAGGCCTTGGCAATGGCATCTCAGGAGAGCATTGTCAACGCCCTTGGTATCACCGCTGGTCGGTTAGGTGGTTTGACCACCGCTGAGGGTGGCGTGGCTCCCATCCGCTCTCACATTCTTGAGCAGGGCACATTCCTTACGAAAGTTACCAAGAAGAAAAAGCACAATATGAAGTTCCGCCTGGACCTCGAGTCCGCAAAGGTTACGTGGGATCCCTCGCGGCCTTCGAAATCCTTCTACATTGATGACGTCCGGGAAATTCGAGTTGGTGCGGACGCCAGGATTTACCGCGAGGAGTTCTCGGTCCCGGCCGACCTAGAGGACCGGTTCTTCACCGTCATCTACTCGGACCCAGAGAACACCAAAGGCCGGTCCATCAAGACCATGCACCTCATCGCTCCTAACAACTTCCTCTTTACACTCTGGACAGGCACCCTTGAGGAGGTGTCCCGCAGCCGCATAGAAATGATGGCTGGCCTCGCCGGCACGGGGGAGAAGACGGCCAAGGCTCTCTGGAAGCGCACCTTCAACAAAATGGCTGCCAAAGGCAACGAAATCCCCGAGGACGACCAGAAGCTCGACTTCCGCCAGACTGTAAAGCTATGCCGAAGCCTCCAAATCAACAGCTCAGAATCGGCGCTGCGCGCCCAATTCGACAAGGCCGGCGAGCAGTCAGGCTACCTCCGCTTCGGCCAGTTCATCACCTTTGTGCGTAAGCTGAAGGAGAGACGCGACCTGAAACCGATTTACGAGTCAGTCAAGGGCGCCCACTCTGAGCTGGACTGGGGTGCTTTCGCCACTTTCCTGAAGGAGAAGCAGGGTGTTGACGTGGCTGCCGATCTGGACTACTGGGTGAGCGTTTTCGAAAAGTTTGCCCGAAAGCCCAAGGCCAACGGCTCCGCATCATTACCCAACAGCGAGGCCGCCATGGTCAGCATGAATTTCCAGGCTTTCCAGGCATTCATGACGTCGCCCGCGAATCATGTCCTCGCCGCGCCAAGATCGGAACCCACACTCGACCGACCCTTGAACGAGTACTTCATCTCCAGTTCGCACAACACCTATCTCCTCGGACGCCAGGTTGCAGGCCACTCCAGTACTGAGGCGTACATTGTTGCGCTGCAAAAAGGATGCCGATGTATCGAGATCGATTGCTGGGATGGCAGCGATGGCCGCCCCATCGTCGTCCACGGCCGCACCCTGACTTCCAGCGTTCTGTTCGCCGACTGCATCTCGGTCATCCACAAGTATGCCTTCGTGTCTTCGTCGTACCCGCTCATCATCTCCCTGGAGGTGCACTGCAATCCGGAACAGCAAGCCGCAATGACGGAGATCATGAAGAACCAGTTTGGCGACCAGCTCCTCCTCGCGCCCATCGACCCCAAAGCCCAGGTTCTGCCATCGCCTGAGCAACTCAAGAACAAAATCTTGATCAAGACCAAGTCCGCCGAAGAAGGTGACGATAAATCCGCGTCCCCGAGCGATGCCACCTCTCGCAGCCGGACGCGCAGCTTCAGCTCCCCCTTCTCCAAACCTATCAACATTGACAACACCGTCATTCCCGACTCTCCAGTTCTCTCTAGCCCCCCCTCAATGAGCCCTCCGGAGCGCTCTAGCATCTTTTGGCCGACGCCGCGTAACTCTGAAACGTCAGCAGGAGCTAGTCTGCACAGCTCTGCAGAGGACAGCGATAGCCTGCCTGCTACCGAGAAGAAGAAAAGGAAGAAGACTAGCAAGATTGTCAAAGTCCTTGGCGATCTTGGCGTGTATGCGCGCGGAATCAAGTACTCGGACTTCAGAGCTCCGGAAGCCAGGACGTACAACCACATCTACTCATTCGCAGAGCGCACCTTCGACAATCTATGCAGCAAAGAGTCCATTTCCAAGGAGCTTCTCGAGGAGCATAACGTCGGCCATTTGATGCGCGTATACCCCTCGAACTTCCGGATCAATTCGTCAAACTTTGACCCCATCAAGTTCTGGCGTCGCGGAGTACAGATGGCCGCCCTGAACTGGCAAACGTACGACCTTGGTCAACAGATCAATGACGCCATGTTTGCCGCTGGAGTGGATCGAACCGGATATGTTCTCAAGCCACAGGAGCTACGCGAACCAAGAAGTCGGGACGCAAACTTCAAGCGCACCAAGCAGAAGAAGCTCGTCAAATTTTCCGTCGACATCATCTCCGCGCAGCAGCTGCCGCGTCCTAGCGGAATGCGGGCGGACGCCTCAATCAACCCCTACGTCGAGTTTGAAATGTACAGTGCCAACGACAAGGCCCGAGGGGCCGCAATCGGCGAGGGCGGAACGGACGCGTCAGCGCGGAATGGCATCTCCGGCATTGGCGTCCCAGTCCGCAAGCGCACCCAGATCATTGAGGGCAATGGCTACGACCCGAACTTCAACGCCCCTCTGTCCATGAGTCTGGAGACGCGCTTCCCGGACCTTGTGTTCGTGCGCTGGACCGTCTGGAACTCGGCCGACGGCAAGACGGTCAATTCCAGCAACGTGCCACTGGCTACCTTCACGGCCAAGCTCAGTAGCCTGCAGCAGGGATACCGCCATCTTCCCTTGTACAACACGAACGGCGACCAGTACATGTTTTCCACGCTCTTCTGCAAGATCACAAAGGCCGACCACGTGCACATTGAACAGAACATGCAGATGCAGCATCACT
Source organism: Dothiorella sarmentorum (assembly GCA_023082095.1). Taxonomy (NCBI): domain Eukaryota; kingdom Fungi; phylum Ascomycota; class Dothideomycetes; order Botryosphaeriales; family Botryosphaeriaceae; genus Dothiorella; species Dothiorella sarmentorum. Next base: position 77,244 of record JAJMVL010000112.1, read on the forward strand.
TCGCCAACGCTGCAGCCGCCGCATGCCACTCAGAGCCGCCGAGCCCCCCGATGGAAGCCGTGCGAACGGGCAAGAGCGACTTCTTCAAGCGCGTCTTCGCTCGTACGCCATCCAACCACAAGCGTCGGGAGAGAGAAGCTCGCGAGCGCGATAACGCCGATACACACAGCACAATCAGCCGCAGTTCAACGATGGAATCGCTGAAGTAACTTAGCGTCATAACTCCGTCATCTTGTACTACTACCGTCAACGACCCACGACCACGAAACCCGCGAAAAACAAAGTCGACCACTTTCCTTATTCAGTATCATCGGCGTTCCACGGTTGCATAAGCGATCCTTGTCTTTCTCACAATCTCCCGTGATGAAACCGGGAGAGAGTGCAGAGCATGGGAAAGGTTTACCACGGGACATCATCATCACCAACTTCTACCAACTCAATACGAGTTGGGGATCAGCTATACCTTATTGTCAGTTGATTGCTGTTGCAATCACGACCGACTTTGGTCATGGCGAGAGCACAGGGAAGGGGAACTCCCGCTCGCTTGTACAATTTTTGTTCCAATTTCTTCATATCCTCTGATCCCGAAATTTGTCGTTTCTCTACCATTCTATGGGTTCTCTCACCGGCGCTACTCGGAGAGCGGGACCGGCGCTCGACTTTGCGTATTGAGTTTTGCGTCACAGCGTGTGCACTATAGATCTGCTTCAGGTGTGCGTTTGTTCCTTGATCTGCATTTCGGGGGCCCGGACGATGGCCTGACTGCATCATCACTCGCTTTACCATTGCGCATCATACCCAAAAAAGAACTCTCGCTTTTGTTCATGACGAATTTCACATTCAAGGGGCTGAGTGGTCCAACCTTTTTTTTTTTCCTTTGTCTCTCGCATTTTTCGATTGTCTTTTCTTCTTTCGTCTTTTCTCCACCCTTTTTCTCTTTTCTCCTGTCTCAATCAGTCTCCCAGGGAAAAGGCCTGGCGCCTTCTTTCCCTCGGAGCATTTCGGTTCTTCTGTCATCATAGTGTACTCTTTCTGCATCTGGTGGAGCAAAGTGTTGTTTTCATTCACGGTCTTGTCTCGCAGGTTAGCTGTTATACCCCCCTTTGTGCTTGTTTATTTTTGCAGCGTGCGCTTTCTTTCGCATGGAGGAGCGGCGGCCTTCGCTTGGGATGGGAGAGGAAAAGGAAACCGGTATGGCATCGGAAGGGTTTGGAGTGGCAAGGCTTATGGCAAATTTGCAATTGGGCGAGTTTGCGCAGCGCACGCAAAGAAGGAGGGGAAAGCGCAGGGGGGTTCGGGGGGATCTTCCCACAACGAACGCAAAGGGGCATCATTAAAGGGGCTTTTTGGATGGTCTGGGTGGGAGGTAAAAGGGATAGGCAGACGAGATGAAATGATAAACATGATGGTTGTGGCGAAGAAAGGCGCATGGCCGGCCTGATGAGACAAACAACGATCTTCTCCCTCTTGCTTCTGTTGCTCTCATTCAATTCACGTGTTTATGTCATGCCTATTCCATCTTCTATAACACTTGACTCTTTACACAGGGTGCCTTTGCGGGGCTTTCATTGCGTGCTTGGACGTGCTTCGGTGCGTTGCTGTCCCTTTGTTGAACCGTGTGCCGAAAGAGCCCGCAACCGGCGGGGCTGACGGACGGTGCCTTGCGGATTTGACTGTGCCCTCCCTCCCTGCTTTGTCCACGCCTTGCTATCTCTCGCGCGCGTGCTCGCTACGAAAGCGTCTCTCGTCAGCACAACGCGAGGCTTGCGAGAAGTGGAGTCTCGCCTTCCACCATATTCCTTAGTACGAAGCGGAGGCTAGTTGCTGCTCTTGTGAGAGGGAGAGAGCGAGTGGGGAACAGACATGGAAGGAGGAGAATGGAACTACCCGTGTGGCTTGTTTGAACAAAGCGTCTGGTACCTTTTTCCCTTTTTCTTTTTGGTCAAGGCGGCTCCGCTCGACATCGCTAACCATTACCCTACTTGCACTACCACCTACTTGCTTCCCACAATTTTTCCCCACCACAGGGTCTCAGGTCGTCCCTCATGTCGACCATTCCTTTTACACCTTCCTTATCTTTCGCCCAGAGGATTACGGGGGGCACCATCACCACAGGATTCAAGACGTATCCGTATTTGCCGTATTGGTAGTCATGGCAAGTTTTTTTCCCCTTGATTTTCTTGAATATTTGCTTGGGTTACCTTTTTCTACCTTTTTTTTTTCTTATTCGTATATGCATGTCTGCCGCCGCCCCTGCTGCCTTGCCTTTTCCCTTCTTTCCCCCCCTCGCTGCATGAACGCCAAAACGCGAACAAGAACGCAAGGACCCGCCGCGACGCCGCGCCTCAACAGCGGTGAAGGAAAATCGCCAGCAGCAGCAGCAGCAGCAGCGCCACGCCGCGGGCAACGCAATCATGCACGCGCAAGAAGAAGCCCTTTGTTCTGTGTGTGTCTTTTGCTACCCCCTACTACTGACTCCCCGCAATTTTTCTTGCAAGGGGAGCAAGTTTCGCGGGCAACCGAGAGGGAGGGGGTGGGGCAGTAAGGAAAAGCAGCTACCATATGGGGAACTGCCACGCAAAGACCAAGAAACGCGCACGAGCAACTGAAGGGTGTTTGTGCGCTGCTGCAGCTGCAGGAGCGGCACGTTGCAGATGGGCGGGCAAAATAGGGAGGAGGAGCACGAGGGCAAAGCAAAGCAAGCAAGGGGGCAGCGAAAAAAGAAAAACGGATGGAGAGGAAGGGCAGGTTGCAAGCATGCATGCATATGTACGTGTGCATGGACACCTAACGGCGCGCTCCGCGAAAACTGCTTTTGTGGGTTGGACTGTGCGGGAAAAGGAAAGAAGAGAGGGGACTGGTGGGAGGGATTAAAGGAAGCACGGTGGTTTTTTGTGCATGAAGCAGAGCCACGGAACGAGGCTGGTTTGATAGACGGAGAGTTCTCTGCATGGCTTTTCCTACGGGTTTGGTCTACTTTTTTTGCTTTTTCTGGTGCATGAATTGCCTGGCGCTTTGGAGGTCGACGACGCCAGGGTCAGGTGGGCTCACAGGTGCAGGGCAGCTGGGTAAAACGACGCGCGGGCGGGCAGGGCAGACAGATGGGGCTGAGAGGTGTGGCGTTTGCAGTGCCCTTTCCTCGTCTTTCTTGCCTTATACATGATCTGTGGTGCGGGAGAGGAGATGGAAGGGTCATGATGGGCAACTCCTGATTTCCTGCGCTTTTTACTGCTATTGGGGGCCGGGCCTGACCATCGTCATCAAGGACATCAACTCGTCATCATCGTCGGCGTCGTCGTGGCCAACCACGGAAGAAGTGCTTTCGTTTTGATGCCTGATTCCTTGGTTGCTGAACGTGATATGAAGAGCCCCGGCCAACGAAGGGCAAATCGGCATGTAGCAGGGTGAGCTACCATGCATGCGCGCGCGCACGTACACGCAGTTACGCACGCCCTTGCTCAAGGCTGCACAAAAGCAGGAGCGTCTTCGAAATCGACGATGTGCAGATAAGTTGAAGGAAAGCCTGGGCTCGGAGAATTCCTTGTTGCACCTTTTTTCTTCACGTTCGCGCAAAAGAAGAGGAGAGGTAAAGAGGTGTGCGAGGGGGGGAGTCTCATCCGCCTGCTCCCGCTTATCTCCATCTGCTTCTCTTGCTTCACTGGCGGCCCCAAACGACGATCTTGTCCCTACGTGCAAACGAACACCAGATCAGAAGTGAGGGGCCATGATCTCTTCTCGGCCCTTCTCTCTCTTCAGAGCAAGAGTACATGATTCATGTCCCAACTCAGAGGACGTTGCATCAATGATGATGATGTACGAATGCTCGTTGTTTTGAGCCGCCCAATGATGTTACTCGATACAGTGAGGCTGGAGGTGTCTCCGAGCAACGTCCACATTTGATTCACACTACATATCAACTCAGGGAGGAGGAGCCGCCCAGCTCAACGGCCGCATAACCGAGTGGATAGTACTGACAGCCATTCTGGATGCTGGACTGCGGTCCTCTGAGCAACAAGGATGTGCTGTACGGCGCTTGTCGGGGCAATAAATCGTAAGCAATAGTAGCGCGGACATAAGCTCGGGAGCAGCCGATAGACGGTACACAAGGGGAAAGAGGGACTTCCCGTCCATTAAGCGGGTAACGCGCGGACTTGGCACGTGGGTGGGGTGAGGGTGTGCATGTATGCGTTGTTGTGAGGGGAAGTCGTCGGATGGCTGCCAGCCGGAGAATGGCAGCCGTTCATCAACAACAGTTAGCCGCGTCTCTGCCGTGCGCCGAAAAGCCTCATTCCCCTCCTTCTACATGGTTCTGGCTCTTGGACGCGGGCTCGATCTTGCCTACGATGCGCGTCGACGCGCTAATGCAAGTGCCAGGCATCTGTTCTGAAAAGTCGCCGCGGTTGTACAACGTGGCATGGCAGCACGACGAAAGCTTGTTGTGCGCGTGTGATGCAATATTGTTCGCTGATGCTTCTTATTTGGCCTATCTTGCAGCTGGCCTCCTTCATGCGCATCATTCCTCGTGGTTCCTCTCTCCTTTCATGCCCAAATAACGCCATCGATGCCGCCCATTCCTGGAAATCCCGTATCGTAGTCCAAGTGCCGTGATATGCGCCGCCCAAATGCCCGCCCCCCCCCTCTTTTTGATGTCTGCCCCTGCACCACTGCCCCAGTAGCTGCCGAACAAACGTCCACTGCCCGTCTGTGCTAGTTGCGGGCATTGAGACCCTTACAGATAGTCCTTCTTCTTGGCGGTACGTGTGTACTGGTTCATGTGCCACTCGACGTCCCCGTCCTTGTTCTCAAGCGTGCCACCGCGGATCTCGAACAGGCGCATCGTCATGCGCGGGCCAACCTCTGCCAGCTCGACGCTCTGGTAGCCCGTGCGCACGAAGACGTGGTGGCGGACCTCGATGCTGTCCTCGCGGTTGACAAAGGTGACGACACGGCTGCCGACGTCCTTGGGGGTAACGGCGGCGGGCCGCGGGGGGAACATGTGCTGGAGGATCTTGACAACGCGGCGGCCGAGGGTGGTAGTAAAGCCCTCGAAGATCAGGTGCGGATAGGACTCTGAGACGGTGCCGCGGGCGGCGTTGGGGATATCGTGGCGCAGGACAACGTTGTGGAGCGAGAAAGATGCGGTGGGCCCGTGGGGGAAATGTGAAATGGTCATGGCCGTGGGGGTACCGCGGTGCTCGTGCAGCAAAAGCACATCACTCAGCCCGGCGGCCTTTGCGCTGGAGACGATGTTGGGCAGGATGAGGTTTCCTCTGTTGACGCGGATGCTCGTGGGCAGCAGCAGGCGCACTTCCTTGGCAAAGGCACCCAGGCGGGAGCTGGGGTCGCGCGACGTCGTCACCAGCACGCGCGGATCCACGACGCCCGACAGTTGGGCGTACTCATCGTCCAGATCCAGTGCCTCCTGGGTGCTACGGTCTTCCTGCGACTCATCGTACTTGTAGTTGGCACGCAGCTGCTTGTCATTCGCGATGGATGGGTCGAGCGGCTTGCCACTGGCGAGAGAGGCGCGAAGAGCGGCGCGCTTTGAGGCAATCTCGGCATCGCGGAGGGTCAAGGCGCGGCGATACAGGTAGTCGCGCCGCTCACGGGCCTGTCGGCGCTGCGAGAGAGTCAGTACATGTGGTGGAGAAGCGCAAAGTGCGGGTGTGGAGGACAGACAATCATGGCTGGCTTTGCTGCGAAGAGTGCTCAATGCTCAAAAAGGACGCGCAGGATGCAAGGGCGCAGCACAGCAGACTGCAGCGAATTCGTAGGTGGTTGGGCGGGAGTGGAGTGGTGGTGAGGTTCGCGGAGCTAAGAGGTGGTGAACTTTTTGGCTTGTCCCAGAATTCTTTGCCGGGGCGGATCGACGCATGCGCCTCTGCATCCGCCCGCCGCACTGCAGTTGAACAACTTCAACACCACCACTCTCGCTGTTGCTGCTTCTGCGTGATCCAGAGCAGCTCGCACGCTCCGGCCCCGGCTGCCTGCGCGAATCCTCAATCGCCGCCGCGCCCGCCCTTCGACTTACCCACGTCCTCGCCCCGCACAATCTAGCAAGGCAGCCTCCTCATAGGCCCGTGCCCACCATCTCTGCCCACCACCGACCTCCGCAGCTCTGATTTTGCCTCTGCAGCAACCTCTAGAAACACCAAACACCCCCTCGCCCGCGCGGCCCCACTACCATCATGGAGGGCGCCTTTACTCACCTGGGCAACCACCTGGTCTCCGACTCGGCCTCCACCATCAACGCCGGTGACGACGAGAGCATCCTGGATGGAGACCTTGGCCGCTCTAATCTAAACGGCCGCCGTCGCCGCATGGACGATGACGAGGATGGCGACACATACGATGACGATGACATGGAGAGCATGGCCAGCATGCAGATTGGTGGCAAGCAGCAGAAGCCCGACGAAGATGTCGAGCTGCCCGCACACGCCTGCGCGTAAGTTCAAACCAACCGCTGACCAAGCTTTGACTGATGCATCTCCACCTCAGATACTGCGGCATCCACAACCCCAGCAGCGTCGTCAAGTGTCTGAGCTGCAGCAAGTGGTTCTGCAGCGCCCGCGGCAACACTTCATCCTCGCACATCATCAATCATCTGGTCCGCGCCCGCCACAAGGAGGTCCAACTGCACCCCTCGTCCTCGCTCGGCGACACCGTGCTCGAATGTTACAACTGTGGAACCAAGAATGTCTTCCTGTTGGGTTTCATCCCGGCCAAGTCCGACACCGTCGTCGTCCTGCTGTGCCGCCAGCCCTGTGCCGCCATGCCCTCTTCCAAGGATATGAACTGGGACACGTCGCGCTGGCAGCCCTTGATCGAGGATCGATCCTTTCTGCCTTGGCTTGTGTCGCAGCCCTCGGACCAGGAGCAACTCCGCGCCCGTCACCTGAGTCCCCAGATGATTGCCAAGTTGGAGGAGATGTGGAAGGACAATAGCAGCGCTACCATTGCCGATTTGGAGAAGGGAGCTGGAGTTGATGACGAGCCTGCGCCGGTTCTGCTCCGCTACGACGATGCCTACCAGTATCAGAACGTTTTCGGCCCATTGGTGAAGATCGAGGCCGACTACGACCGCAAGCTGAAGGAGTCGCAGTCTCAGGACGGTCTTATTGTGCGCTGGGACTACGGGTTGAACAACAAGCATTTGGCCAGCTTTGTTCTGCCGAAGCTCGAACTGGGAGACGTCAAGCTTGCTGTGGGAGACGAGATGCGCCTGCGCTACACTGGCGAGCTCAGGCCGCACTGGGAGGGTGTGGGATACGTCATCAAGATTCCGAACAACCAGTCTGATGAAGTCACGATTGAGTTGCGCACCAAGGGCGACCACAAGTCGGTCCCCACCGAGTGCACCCACAACTTTACCGCCGACTACGTCTGGAAGGCTACCTCGTTTGACCGCATGCAGCATGCCATGAAGACCTTCGCCATTGACGAGATGAGTGTTTCTGGCTACATTTTCCACCGTCTCCTGGGCCACGAGGTTGCGGCTGCCCCGATGAAGACGCAGCTCCCGCGCAAGTTTAGTGTTCCAGGTCTTCCAGAACTCAACGGCTCTCAGATCAACGCCGTGAAGAGCGTTTTGCAGAAGCCGCTGAGCTTGATCCAGGGTCCCCCTGGCACGGGTAAGACGGTCACTTCGGCTACCATCATTTACCACCTTGCCAAGATCAACGGCGGTCAGGTTCTGGTCTGTGCTCCATCCAACGTCGCCGTGGACCAGCTTTGTGAGCGCATCCACCGCACCGGGTTGAAGACAGTTCGTGTCACGGCCAAGTCCAGGGAGGATGTTGAATCTCCAGTTGGCTTCCTCTCTCTGCATGAGCAGGTCCGCATGAATGATACCAACGTCGAGTTGAACAAGCTGAACCAGCTAAAGAGTGAGCTCGGCGAGTTGTCGAGCCAGGATGAGAAGAAGTTCAAGCAGCTGACCCGCGCTGCCGAGCGGGAGATTCTGACCAACGCAGATGTCATCTGCTGCACGTGTGTTGGTGCCGGCGACCCCCGCCTGGCCAAGTTCAAATTCCGCACCGTTCTCATCGACGAGTCTACGCAGTCTGCCGAGCCTGAGTGTATGATTCCGCTGGTCCTGGGCTGCAAGCAGGTTGTCTTGGTCGGAGACCACCAGCAGCTGGGCCCTGTAATCATGAACAAGAAGGCCGCCAAGGCTGGTCTGAACCAGTCCTTGTTCGAGCGTCTTGTCATTCTAGGCTGCGCTCCCATCCGTCTGCAGGTGCAGTACCGCATGCATCCTTGCTTATCCGAGTTCCCCTCGAACATGTTCTATGAGGGCTCCCTACAGAACGGCGTCACCATGCAGCAGCGCCTGCGCAGAGAGGTCGACTTCCCTTGGCCGGTCGTCGATAGCCCCATGATGTTCTGGTCCAACTTGGGTAACGAGGAAATCTCCGCTTCTGGTACCTCGTACCTCAACCGCACCGAAGCGGCGAACGTGGAGAAGATTGTCACCCGCTTCTTCAAGGCCGGTGTCAAGCCGCAGGACATTGGTATCATCACACCGTACGAAGGTCAACGCAGCTACGTCGTCCAGTCTATGCAGGCCAACGGCACTTTCAAGAAGGAGAATTACAAGGAGATTGAGGTTGCTTCGGTCGATGCCTTCCAGGGTCGTGAGAAGGACTTCATTGTCCTTTCTTGCGTCCGTTCCAACGACCACCAGGGCATTGGTTTCTTGAGCGATCCTCGCCGTCTCAACGTTGCTCTGACCCGTGCCAAGTATGGTCTCGTCATCCTGGGCAACCCGAAGGTTCTGTCGAAGCACCCGTTGTGGCACTACCTGCTTCTGCACTTCAAGGAGCGCAACTGCCTTGTCGAAGGCCCTCTCAACAACCTCCAGACCTCTCTGCTGCAGTTCAGCCGTCCCAAGACCACGTACCGTGGCCCACAACGCTACCAGATGGCCTTCCAGCACGCCTCAAATATGACATCCAGCCGCAGCGTGAACGGCAACAAGGGCCGGCAGGAGTACAATGACAACGGCTCTATCGTCGGGTATATCCCAGACGATGTGTCTTCTGTGCATTCCTCTGCGCTCGGTGGTGTTGGTGTCAGCTCCAACTATCCCCCTATGTTCTCAGGATTCTCCGAGTCCTGGCCCACGCTTCCTGGTGCGCGCAACACTCCCGGTCCCGGTGGAAAGCCGAATGGCAAGAGCCCCGGTGTTGCCAGCAGCGTGGCTGGTGAGTCTGTTGCCGCTTCTGAGCTCACCGATACCAATGGCAGTGTCGTCGATAGCAAGAGTGGTGTCGGTCAGGGCGGTGTCAGCCTTGCTGGCCTCAGCCTCAACGATATTGGAAAGCCGACGTCGCTGTCCCAGTCTGATCGCCTCAAGCGCTACGTCGAGTCCAGCGGACAGCCCGGTCCTGTTGGGTACGGCCGCGGACCCGGTGGCCGCACTTTCCCTGCTGAGGACGACGATGCCCGCAGTGTGTCAACGGCTTTCGCCAGCCAGATCGGCCTTGGCAGCTACGACTGATCTGCACCGAGCGCTATGGATTAGGTTTCTGACATTCACCACGTAAAAAGTTGGTCTGCGATTGAGCCCAGTCGCAGATGCGTAACCAAGCAGTTTACGGACGGAAAACTTCGATCGCTCGGGCGGATCACCAGCGGCAGCGTCTCGAAAAGGAAGAGGGTCGATTGGGCCACTGTGGTCCAACTTCACTCCGGCGCTAATTACTACTCGCTGCCTGCAAATATAACCAAAATCCGGCAACTGGGGATCAAGACGCTCAAGCGAACAAGCAAAAGCAAGCAACAGCAGTTTCGGCAGCAGGATGATGATTCGACCGCCTCGGCCGGCCGTCTGAGGTGACCACGTTGAGAGCACGGGGATGGGCTTGAGAGGTTTTAGTGAGGGCGTGGTAGTGAGTGAAGCGAGCTTTTGCGCGTAGCTTGCTCACAATCCATTCCTGCTAGCAACCTTCTTGTCTTTCCTTTTGCTCGACTCTCGGCGTTACAACAGCCTGGGCCTGCAGTCCCTCGTGTCAAACAATTGAATCTTGATTTTTAGCTCAGAAACCGTTCCCAATTCAGAGCCAGCAACTTCTCTTGAAACCCGGAGATGGAATGGGGGCGCCAGGTAGTTGCGGCGGGAGGGGTGAACTTTGGCGCCTTTTTTGTTCATGTTATTAGCAGAAAAAGTTATCATTCGCTTTTTTCACGTGCGGCTTGGAAAGGGTTTTATGGATTTTCCGCGCATCAGTGATTATAAGAAAGTAGCTCTCCTAATGGCGATATTTTTTTGTTACTCCAGTTATGAAATAGTGGTGACAGTGGCAGGGGTAGTGAGTGATGAGGGTTCTTCCTTTTGTGTTGCTTTCTCTTTATTCAAGATTGATTTGAATGATTGATATGTTCTTTGCTGTTTGCGCAAGGCCAACTTCTACAGTCGGTTGTATCGTAGGGTTTACAGCTGAGGTCAGTAGCCCCCTTACGGTTTGGTGCCGGAGAGAGCTAGAGGGAGGAGCTTGATGCCTGATTCCCGCCACTCCGAAATAAGACGGTGCGCATTATATCTGACTCTTTTTGGTGTCCATACTGATTATCATTGGAAAGTATTTCCCGCTTCTTACACTTCAATCACAGACGCACCATTTCCCAACTTACGGACAACCCAAAAAGCCGAGGAAGTCCATGGAACAGTCAAGCCACGTGAAAACCCAGTCCCAGACCTAGCTCCTGGCCAAAGTAATATGTGCAATACCACACAAAATCGCAAGAACTATACCCAGCATAATCTTTACAGAAATTTCTCCCCCCACCCCAATGTCGATTATTCGCCCATCACACCGGCCTCCTCAACGGATGTGCCTCAGTGTTGAGCACGTACTCATCCAGACTCACCACGTTCGGATCCGAGAAGAGCAGGTAAAAGTACTTGAGCGTCTCGGCCGTCCAGAACGACTCCATCCGGTCCGACTTGGGCGGGTCGTCGGCAACGCAGTCGTCGAGCCCGGCGTGGGCGATGGGCGTCTTGGTCAGCCGGATGATGTTGCGGAACATGAGCCACGCGCGCTCGCGGAGCGCCTCGTCGCCGGTTATGCGGTAGAGGATGAAGATGGATTCGATGGCCTCCGGCCTGGAGCCGGGATATCCGGCGTCAGTGTGCCACCACAGTGAAAGGGAGGGGGAAAGAGAAGCGGCTGGGGGTGGTATGCTTACCGAAGAATGTACCGGCTGTCAGCAACTTTGGTGACACCCTCCCGCAAATGCTTTTCCCGTATCAAATCCGTGGCATCCGAGACCTGCTGCCCGTCTTCCGAATGTGCCTTCACCACCGCGTCGCGCCACCTCCCCTCATCCCAGCGGCAGCCCCTCGCGTCCTCACAGGGCAGCGTGTGCATGACCTCCGGCATGACGCCGTTCGGGCTCGTCTCGTACGCCCAGAGGCAGCCCTCGGTCAGCTTGCGCCCCACCTCGACGTCCTCCGGGCGGTCAAACATCTTGCCGGCCATGGCGAACATGCCGCCGGCGAAGCACGTCGAGTGCTGGTTCTTCGGTTCCATGTGGAAGCCGCCGGATTGGTCCGTCAAGACGTCGCCGGGGACCAGGATGTCGGCGTTTCCGCGTGTCATCGGTCGGTAGAATAGGTGCGTCTTCATCGCGCGCGCTGCCTTCTCGAAGAGGGTGCGGTACTGCTGGGTGGCGCCGCCGAGGAGGGCGTGTTGCTAAGGACGGGGGGAGAACTGATCAGCCGCTGTTGTAATTCCCTCGTCATAGGTAAGGGCGAGAGCATCATGTAGGTATGCACATTGCCGCTTCTTTTCTCTTTTTTACCTTTGGAAGATACTCGTACAAAGAATTCGCCATGCCCCCAATGGTAAAGCCGTTGAAGCCCGTGAAATCGAGCCTCTTCGCGTCGACGACGACGGGCCACATGCCCGGCAGCTTGGTCGCGTTCTGCTGCGCGGCGACGACGTCGGTGATGCGCTGCACGGCGTCGAAGAAGCGGCCGTCGCCCGTCAGCCGCGCCAGCCGCGTGAACTCGAGCGTCAGCGACCCCAGCTCCGCCGACAGCGCGCCGTTCGAGGCTTCCTGCGGCTTGGGCCTTCGGGTGGCTGCGTTGGCGAAGTTCCAGCGCAGCGCGGGCATGCGGTTGGGCGTGTCAAAGGCGGCGTACAGCATGGTGCCGAGCTCCCACGCTTTCTGGAGGAGGCTGGGATACGCGCCGTGGGTGAGGTCGTGGGCGGCCAGGAAGCCGCCGAGGTGGCGGATGGTGGTTTCGAAGACGTCGAGCTCGGAGAGGGTGCTGGTGCTGAAGTCGATGGCGTCGATGGCGCTGATGGCGGCGGTGAAGTCGTCGTAGAGGCCCATGATCCACAGGGTATCTGAAGAATAATGTCAGTATCAGTTGTCGGGAGAAGGGGGTGTCTGCCATGTGACCTAGAGAGTCGACGAGTGTGGCAGCCCAGCCGCCAAAAGTGTTTCTCGATCCGCCGGAAATGGGAGCAACTTCGTCGCTCCGCCAGGCGTGGTCCTTGTAGCCGGTCCAGGCATGCACGAACTCGGCTTTGATTTCTTCGAGGCGCGCAAGGCGGATTTGGTGGGCTTGTTCAGACTCTGGATGGAAATGATGCTGGATACGAGGAATCTTGCTCCCACCCGACGGCATTGGGATCAGAGACTCGACGGGGTACCGCTGCCGGACTTGGCTCCAGTGGAACTTTCCATCTTGAGGTTCTTTAAATCCGAAGGGAGAGTCGTTGAGGGAATTGAATGGGATTTGGTAGCGGGAACTCGAACTGTGGATGAAAATAAGGGAGACGGCAATAAACGCAACAAACGCCACCAAAGCCTTCCGTAGTGAAATGAGCGTCAACATGGCGGTGTTGGTTGTCAAAGACGTGCTGGGCTGCGAGTGCTGAAGAAGTACAGAGGGGTACTGCAGCGGAATGCTAGCTCCCGTGTTTCTGTTTTCTTTTTCGCGGCAATAGCCCTGAAATAGAGGGTTTCCGCTGTATTATGGCAATATGATAGGTTGCAATGGGATCGTCAAGCGAAAAAAGGAAGGAAAGAAATGGGAGCTAGCATTCCGCTGCGTGCCCCTCTGTAGCCGCGGAGTCGAAGCGAACCAACGGTTGCGGAAAGATTTTACATGCCGAAGTGTGTCGACATGGGGGTTTTTTCCCGCGGGTTTCAGTGTGGGACTCGCAGCCGCGCTCAAGCAGTCAAAGATGTGCAGTTGTGCGGCACAGCAGTCGTACCTAGCCGCTGGCACTCGATAAAGCGGTTGCTTGGCGGAAAGTTAACACAAGCATTGTCCTGCGTTCTATAGGAGAGAGATGTAACTTAAGAGTGATATGAATATCCACACTGTTGACCTTTGGTGTTCGATACCGTGTTATTGCAGGAAGGCAAGCAAAATATAATTGATAGTCAGCGCGTGTCCCCCACATGGGCCCAAGCACATGTGAACCACTCTCTTGGGATGGTTTCCCAACTTGACCCACTATGAAACTTGGTCAATGATTCTTGGCAGACAAGGCAGTGGTGGCACAGCGGATTCATGCAAGATAATCTGGTGGAACTTTCATCATTATTCGCTACCATGCCACAACCAGCTAATGAGGCTAGAAGGAGAAATTTTCCTTATCAGGAAGGCGTTTTGAGAATAGACCACAACAGTAAAATAGCCGCGGCGATGACCACGAAGCGCGGTGGAAATGGGGCAACTCTGCTTCGCCGCATTTCATGCCTACCATCACCTTTAGCTCACCAATCATAGGGGCAATATTGCCTCCAAGGAGTGCCATTCTGGAACGAAAGCATGGCAAAATGCGCACCAGGCACCGGCGAATTTGTGAAGAAATAGACGCCCGGTTGTCAAGTTGAGCAAAGGCTGCAGCATCGCGGCGAGGCGTAGGAATCACGCCTTCCGACACGGAATCGAACCATCTTTAGGAAACCCTTCAGACTGCTCCATATTCCCCATCGCTCCCTCAGCCGCCTCTGTATCCCAAAATCGAGACATTTTGGAGAGGCCAAGATGTCGTGGTCACTGCTCACTGCATTTCTTCTTCCAAATATTCGCCATCGGCCAGACATAATCAAAATGCGTGGATAGTGCCAAATGGTGACATAGCGGACCTCCTTCAGATCCATCAATCCGGATTGAGCATTGCTCTCGCCTGGAAGCGTCTGAATGGCTCAGTCCGCGACCTCTGGGTAATGACCTTCAACTACCATGAAGTCCAATACTCAGATCTAATCGCCCGTAGGATGAAATCTCTTGAACACAGAATATATATACCTTTACCGCACGCAACAGTACGATAGGATATCTTGCAGGACTTATGGTTCGACGTTTTTCCCTAGCCCTTCGAAACAACTCTCCGTAACCCCGCTAGGCAATTTAAACACATCTGCAACATGCTACATCCGGTGACAGGACGCTGACCTTGAGAGAGTCTCTCTTTCCCTACCATCTTAAGGTGAGGCGACTATAGAAAAGAGTAGGAGGAGGGCCCAAGAAGCGTGAGATTGGCAAAGTATGTACATCTCACCGTTCCTGTTCTTGTTGGAGTCGGATTTTGATGCTGGGTAGTAAGGCAGAGTGACGCGAAGTGAGTGAGCATCCCGTCTGCCCAAGTTTCTGAGGGAGGGTTTCATTTGCTGTATATCAAACGCTGAAGCAGAAGGTCATTTCAAAAGCAGCGCGATATCAGTCACAAATGGCCTAGTTGGCAAAGACCACTAGTGACGCCCACGACGTAGGGTCCGCGGGTTGGATGTCGAGTCACGTCTGTTGAAATAAACATGGCGGTACCTAAAGAGCCGGTTTCTGAGTGCGTGTGGGAGGGTGGGAAAGCCCCGTGAGCCCCCTCAGTTTTTGCCATTTCGTTTTGCCATTCGTTTTGCCCTTCGTCTTGCCCAGGCTCCCACCGGAATCTCGAAAGAACGGCCACTGACAACGAATGATAAAAGACCATCATCTCCCGTACCCCGGTCATCACTAATCAGTCGAGCACCAACAGCGCGCATAGGTCAGCTTTTCAATTCTCTAGTGCTCATGGCCCTCTTTCCGGATAATGCACTTAAAAAAGCCCACTCCTCACCCACCACCATGCCTGTTTTATGCCCATAAATCGACTCCCCCAAATCAAGCGCCCATCACCGCGAATTGTGTGAAGAGAAAGAAAAAACAGAAAATGTATGAGCAACGCCGAACCACCCGAACCCCTTTTATACAACCGTTTGACTCCCTTCTCGATAATCACTTCCCATGCAAACCCAACTCTTTACCGCTCCGCACCCCCCTCCGTCATCCCCGCATCCCCCGCATCAAACCTGATCTGCACCGCCCACTCGCTCCCAAACCGCACGCCCCTCCTCCCCAACCCACCCACGTGCTTCCACGCGCGATTCAGCCCCAGATCCACCACCCAAATCAGCCAGTCTGGATCCCTCACGTACCCCATCTGCAGCGCCCGGAACAAGCCCGACCGCGGCGCGCCCAGGCACACAATGTACTTGGCCCTGACCTCCAGCGGCTCGCCCTCGATGATGCTCACCTCGCCCGTCGACCCGCCCACGCCCGACGGCCCCTCGACGGCCAGCACCTGCGCGCGGCTCTTGTTGGCCCAGCCGACGACCGCCAGGACCGTGGCCCGGTCCTCGCGGCCCAGCGCGTCGAACTCGCGGTTGCGGCTCAGCAAAGCGTCGATAATGAGCTCGGGCGGGGCCTCGAGGCGCTTGAGCCCGCGTGAGACGTCCTGCCAGCTGCGCGCGAAGCCGCCGAAGCGCTTGAGCAGCTCGAGCTGGCGGCGGACATCCTTGTCGTAGTCGGCGGGGCGCTCGTAGCCGAGGAGGGCGACGACGACGCGTGGGCCGCGGGCGTGCAGGTGGCGGGCGGCGGCGATGGCACGCGCGCCGGTGCGGTGGTTGCCGGCGAGGACGACGACGACGGGGCGTGCGTTGACGGCGAGGTTTTCGCGCGCCAGGCGACGCCCGCCGGGGTTGACGGCTGAGAGGGCGACTTGGGCGATGCCGCGGGCGGCGTTCTCGGCCATGAGTTCTTCGGTCAGGCCGAATTCGACCTCGGCGAGTTCTTCGACGGCAGTCATGGTGCCGGGGGTGATTGTGTGGCAGGTGCTGTCTAAGGGAGTGACGCGGAAGGTTGCGTGGGGGTGGTGGAGGAGGGATACCGAAGGAGAGGAAGGCGGGGTGGGACGTCCTGGGATGGGACTGTTGGTGGAGGAGTAAGCGGCAGTCGAACCGCGATGCTGCTGGTTGCGGACTGACTTGTTTAGGCTTCCACCCGACACGGGATGTATGTCATCCTGAAGAGCGCTGTTCGACCGGAAAGGCGCTCGTCTAGCTGACGCTCGAGACATGGTCCGCCGAGAGTTCCGTCCACTGTCGAAGTCTGAGAAGTCGTCTTCGCTGGACGAGTTCGAAGTGCTCCGTATATGGGGTCGTCGCTGCTCAAGGACGTTCTCGGTGGGATGCAGGTTCTTGCCTCCAGCGGTACCGGCACGGGGTGGGAGCCGGTTGAAGCTCACCAGACGGTCCTCATCGGCGGTGGTGTCTTCATTCCGAATCTGTTCGAACACGGTGCGCTTGTCAAATTTGGACAAGTTCTCAGCGAAATCGAAGTCGGGAAGGTCCTGAACATCGGTGGCGTCCTCGGTTGCCCACCCGTTTGTAGCCTCCATAGCCTTCTGTTTCCTCGACTTGCGGTTGGAAATCCGAACTGCCTCCATGCCGACCTTTCCATCAATCAAGCCTGGCGTACGTGCCGTGCTTTGATCCTGCAGCATGGGTGTTTGTCTCCAACCCTTGCCCTTGAAGCTTGCCGGCGTCTTGCGCGTGGCATCCGGTGAGGACTCGGGCGCGTCACCGTCCTGAGCAGGGGGCAACACCTGCTCATTCTTCTGCTTCTTGCCCCTAGTACCTCTCTTGACCCGTTTTCCAGCCTCTGCTGACTTGCTAGCTGTCTCTAGCGGCTTTCCCGTGCGCGTCTTGCTGATGCTGGCCCTCCGCACGTTCTCCTCCATGATGGTGGGATCATCCGACTCCTCCGCGTCTTCACCCGCCTCAAGGCCCAACGCATTGAACGGCCTCGTCAGGGTGGCCGGGTCCTCCTTGCTCTTCCCAGGCTTGCCACTGACAGACATCTTCTTTCCTGCGCCAATGAACGGCGAGGTATTCCCAGGCGGCCTCGCACCAGCGGCTGCCGCCGTGGTATTGACCGGCGTCGTGGATGCCTCGGTGGTCTGGCTGACAGAACCGGGTCGCTTCCCAAAGCTTAGAATTGCAGGGTCCACGAAGGCGGCCTGTTTCTTTGGTTTAGCGGGCTCGACGACGGGCGCTTCGTAAGTCTGAGACCCAACGGGGGCTTCGACCGGATGTACGGTGGGATGGGGTGCTCCATAGTGAGCGGGCGCATGCGGAATGTGCTGCGGATTTGGAGGAAAGGCCGGAGTGTGGGTAGGGGGGTAGGTGGGCGTTGACACGGTCGTCTGGACAGGCTGGACAGGCTGGACGGAGATGTCGGCGATGTGAGCGCCATCAACGGTGTAGCCAGCCAGACGGTGGCCGGTGGCGGGGAAAAAGACTTTGACTGAGTTTAGCAGGCGCAAACAACAATGGCAGCGGGGTAGACGCACCGTCCTGCAGCACGAGGGTGGCGGTCTGCTCGATGACATTGGCAACACGCCCTTGCACGACTGTCTGCTGAGGGTCCTTCAGCGTGACGAGCACGGCAATGCCGATGAGCTGGGCAGCCATGGTGGGCGGGTGCGAAGAGATGGGTGCGCGCCTGAGGTAGAGGGTTGAGGTGAGGGTAGGGACTTGAGTTGACGCAGATCTGTAGGTTGCCAAGCAGCGTGCTGCGTGAGGTGAAGCTGGGGTTCAGTCCAGGCCGCAGACGTTGAGCGCGACGCCAGACGCGTTTAGTGGGGCAGTGCATCCCTGCCGCACGAGGGCGCTACGGGGTCACGGTCACAGTGCCAAAACACCACCACGTATTCCTTTTTTTCTCCTGCGACCTTACATCTGTCTTAACGCACGTCGAAAGAGACCCTATCGCAGCTCGCGCTCAGTAGCAAACCGACAAAGGTCACAAAGCGCTTGAATCCCTCTCCAACGACTCAGGAAGACGCCCCTTTTACCTGCATGAAACCAACCAACCAACCAACATAACGCTTCCCATCACTCCATTGTTAGGCTTGTGGGCGCATCGGCTGCAACAAAGTGCTGTCGCACCGCGTGACCGCACAAAGCACACTGCTCCATCGCCCGTCTATCAACTCAGATGCGAAAACCAAGAGATTGTGGGCTTATTGTGCATTCGCAACAGCATTCCGTCTGGAGTTCTTGTTCCTGGTGCTGGGATCTGAGACACCCTTGCAGCCTTCTAGAAAGATTCCATTCTTTTTCTGGAAAGTGCCTCCAGACGCATAGGGAAGCTTGTTCAGCGACAATTCCGTCTACTAATTCTTTCGACAACAAAACTCCAATCTGCTCACGTATTGTGGCGTGAATGAGGGGTAGCTCTCACTTATGTTGGATGTTCGCACCAATAACCCAGCGGCCCACAATGGCATTCCCTCTGCGCCTGGCTCGCTTGTGGAACCAATGCTGTTCTGGCCAGCAAGGGCGTACTCTGCCCTGATAAGGTCAGCTTACTGCAAATATGCAGCCTCATGAAACTGAACACTTCCAAAATGCCATCGTTCCCATTTCCTCGAGACAAGTCATCTTTCCACGTCATACCAAAACTTTCTCGACACTTGCAGTACTCGTCATATATATCCGTGCCGCACTCAGAGACTAATACAACGGCCATGGCGCCTCCACTAGTGCACAACGGTTCCACAACGGTTTCCTCAAGCCAATCGGCCGCCTTTCACTCGGCCACAACCCGGACACAGCGCGACCGCACCACACTTGCAGCCGTCATGCTCGAAGAAGCTTTCACGCCCCTGACGCTACCACCTCACCCTTGCTCTGTTGCCTGCCATGTTTCCCGTTCAGGTGGAGTAGACAGACTGGTGCCTGCTGATCCGCCTCACTAGCAGGGATCATCATCCTCCTAGTGGTCCTTTAAATCCATCTCCATTATTTACCCGGACGCCTGGCTTCCCAAACCCTTGACTCGAAGCACTTCTCCAAGTAAGTTGCCGTTCAATCCCGTCGGCTGCGGGTTAGTGTGCAATATTACTGGTTTAGAAACCGCCACCGCAGGCAGCCGGCCTAAGAACAGTTAGTTGCTTCCGAAATTGAGGAATCCTGCAGAGCAGCAAACAGTCCAATGTCACTTCTACTGTCTCCATCGGGAAACCCACTATGACAGCACACTTCTTCCTACGCGGCAGGTGCAGTATGGCACTGTCCACCAGCTTCCGCAGTATATAAACAACCAGTATCGCCAATCCACCATCCATCCATCACCAAGTACCATCAGCCATTCCTTTCTAGCATCCCACCAACCAAATCCATTCGTTCACCACCCAACGCCAATCACAATGACCAAGCTCACCACCACCCTCCTCCTCACCCTCCTCACCGCCGCCACCACCACGATGGCCTCCCCCTTCCCCGACTACACCCTCTCCGCTCGCCAGGACGCCGGCAACTGCACGGAATACTGCTCCGTCTCCGCCGGCTGTGTCTGTCGCACCGTCCCCTCCGACTGCACCGCCTGGTACACCGTCCAGTCCGGCGACACGTGCACCAGCATCGCCCAGGCCGCCGGCACCTTCACCGTGTCCCAGCTCTACAAGTGGAACCCCGACATGGGCCGTTCCTGCGCGGGGTAAAGAAGTTTTCCATTCATGACGCTCGCGAAATGCTCGCTAACGCCTCTCGAACAGCCTCCGCGCCTTCGTCCCCCTCTGCATTGCCACGCCCTGGTACACCTTCACGCCGCCCGTCCAGCCGGACGCCGGCGCCCACGCCACCGAGGCGGACAAGCCCGTGCCGATCATGCCGGGAATCAACACCACCGCGTGCCAGGACTACGAGATCGTGGCGGCGGGGACGAGGGTGGAGGCACTGGCTGAGGAGAATGGGTTCGATGGGCTGACGGACTTTATGGCGTGGAATGGGAACCAGACGACGGCTTGGGCGGGGTATTGGGCTTGTGTGAAGGCTTGATTGGAGGACGGAATGGATAGACTGGGGAGGGGGAGGTTTGCTTCCTTTTGTAGTTGGAGCGAGGACAGCGGGGAGTAAGTTCTCCTAATAGTTTTTTCTTAATCCTATTATCTCTCTCTTCGATGAGACTTTGCACGCGGGTTTCCCTTCGTTTTTTCCCATGGGCGTGGTGAGAATAGTGCTTTGTAGGGTCCGTTGTGTTTGGCTAAAGATAACGTTTGGTTGAGAGAAACGATGACAACGTGAGCACCCGGCTACTGCTGGTGATCTCTGGTTTGGGTGAAGCCAAGCGGGGTGGACCGATTTCACCGCAATGAGAGGATGCGTGCGTGTGTCCAGCCGCCTACTTCGTTTTCGCGCTCTGGTTCAACGGCATTCCGGATGCTCGTCATTGGTGCAGTACGGAAGTAGCCGGTTCATGTAGGCCTGGTAGCTGGGACCAGACGCCGTTGCCTGAGAACCTTGGTTGTCTAGCAAGAAATGTTAGTGTCCCTGACCGAAAACGGTGTCAGGAGGATCTTGGGAAGGCAAGGACGAGGCTCTTTGTTGCAGACAACACAGTTGGACATCTTTTCCCCAGCAATTGCAACGCCCTCATGTCGTGTCTTTCTTGCAGCGTTTCCGCATCCAGGGCTTTGATATTGCCACCCATCATGTGATACGGAGATGTACCCGCAAAGCGCGAAGGGATATTGCACTAGCTTTCTAGCTGGCAAATAAAGTCGGTTCGATGTAGTGGAGAGCGGCTCGTCCCGCCGCGGCGCATTTTTTACATCACCTTCTTAAGGTTCTCTCCAAGCTCAAAATTGAGGAGGTGGCTTTGCTCTCTGGAATGGATTGACAGGGCGCCCGCGCCTCGGTGGTGGGATCGCCCTCGCGTGGGGATGATGATCGGCCGTCTTGCACCGCCTTGCGGCTGAAAAAATTACGCATGTCTTCGCGGCGCGCCATCACAATGTATTCTCGTGCTGGAACGACCAGCAAGAGGTCCCGCAGCGAGCAGATGTGCGCACAGAGGTTCTACCAAGTAGGTACCAAGGGCTGCTGTCCCAGCTTTATTAGCACGTTTCTGTGAGAGCGAAACGTCGGACGCCTGGCGTTCGGTGGCTGCGGTGGAGGTGCGCGAAGGGCAACGAACGGTCGGATCAACCATGGCGGCGGTGACTGGTGAGACGCGCCCAATACCAGCACACAGTGGCGTTGGGTGTGGCTGGCTGCAGCACGCTGCTGTGTCCCTTCATCTCACAAAGTCTAGCGGAGATTTGGCGTGAGAGAAGTGTGTCAAGGCGGCTGGGGATGCACACGTGTCGCAGCACCGCCGAGCCTAGTCCCCCGGGAACAGGCATGTGCAGCAAGGCGGTGGGCAGCATTGAGTGGGCAGGGCGACGTAACTTTGATCACTTTGGGCGTATTTTTAGGCATAGGAGGGAGATCCCCGCGGGTGTGCTGGGCCAAGCCCTACGGGTGGTACGTATTCACGCACCTCTCCCTCAGCCACAGCTAGTCAGCCTGCATATACTCTGCCGCGCGCCCGCTCTGAAACGCACCAACACCATACACACTCGCTTTGCGCCCGACAGTCAACACCTCCATCGCTCGTAGAGACTCCGCTGCTGCTTGCTCTCGCTCTCGCCATCGCCATCGCCCTCGTCGCTTATCCGCCTGCGTCCCACCCTTCACGCACCGGCCTCCGCCCGGCACCACTCCTGCCCAGCAGCTCCCCATGGCTGCCAACGACTACTACGCCTCCTACAACGCCGGCAGAAGGGAGGATGCCCCTTTGCCTCCTGTGCCTGCCGGCTCGCCCTCCCCTATACCGTCGCCTCACCCCATGAGGCCGCACATCGACACCCAGAACCTGCAGCAGTACGGCAACTCGTTCCCTTCGGCCCATTCTGTCCACTCGCATCCCTCCGCCCACACCCACCAAACCGGTCACTCGCCCGTTGTTGGCTCGCCTTTCACAGACAACGCCTACCCTGCCTATCCGCAAAACAGCCACATCCCGCCCAACCCGTACGGTCCGGTGCACGGAGACGATGATACTTCGTACCACGGACCTGGCGCCTACGGACAACAGCGCCCGCTGAACTCGGACCCTTTTGTCGACAACAATGCCATTCCCCTACATGCGCAGAACCCCAAGAACGACGCCAGCCCGTCGCGATACAATGCCGATCCCGAAGGCCACTCGCCTCTCGTGGGTGGCCCTGATGGGATGCGGAGAAGCCACAGCAGGCGGCACAAGAAGAAGAATGGCTGGTTTACGGGCAAGATCCCGTGGGTTGTTTACACCTTGACCGTCTTTCAGATTGGTGTCTTTGTTGGGGAGATAATCAAAAACGGTAAGCATAGACCACCTCCAGTCTAGCAGAAGTGTGGTTTGGTACTGATTCCGTCATAGCCACCCTGACGGGCTCCCCCATCATGATTAAGCCCTACTTTAACCCCATGATCGGTCCCTCGCCCTACGTCTACATTACCATGGGCGCCCGTTATGTGCCTTGCATGCGCCAGATGGGAAGTGCCACCGAAGCCAACATCACCGCCGATGTTGGATTCATGTGTCCCAACACCACCACTTCCGACTCGGGGTCATGCTCGCTTGCCACGGCCTGTGGTATGAGTGGCATTCCCGACGCCGACTCGGATGGCTCTCTGCACCCGAACCAGTGGTACCGTTTCATCACGCCCATCTTCCTCCACGGCGGTCTCATCCACATCATCTTCAACATGCTCGTGCAGTTGACGGTAGGAAGTGATATGGAACGGTTGATTGGTTCAATTCGCTTCTTCTTGGTCTATTTCGCCGCAGGCATTTTCGGTAACGTTCTTGGTGGAAACTACGCGCCGAACGGAATGGCATCGACGTAAGTGTTTGTCTGTTGACTGTGTATCAAGCCCCATCTGACACTGAGGTTACAGCGGCGCATCTGGTTCAATCTTCGGTCTCATCGCCCTGACACTCCTGGATCTTCTCTACCACTGGAAGGAGCGCATCTCGCCCTGGAAGGAACTCCTTTTCATCGCGCTCGATGTCGGCATCGCCTTCGTTCTCGGTCTCTTGCCTGGACTTGACAACTTCGCCCATATCGGTGGCTTCATCATGGGTCTCGGCCTTGGAATCGCCATCCTCCACTCGCCAGCGGCCCTGCGTGAGCGCATTGGCGTCGACGATCCGCCCTACTCCGCGGTGCCTAACCCCAACAAGCAAAATCAGGGTGATTTTGAGTCGGTGAAGGCGTTCAGCAAGCAACCTGTTGGATTCTTCAAGGGACGGAAGCCGCTCTGGTGGGCATGGTGGTTGGTCCGCGTGGGCTGCGTCGTGGCGGTGATTGTCACGTTCATCGTGTTGCTCAACAACTTCTACTTCTACCGCAAGTCGTGCAACTGGTGCAAGCATCTGAGCTGCTTGGTGAGTTGTTTTCTCTCCCCATGTACAACGAAGACGCTAATCGATCGAAATAGCCCGTCAAGAACTGGTGCGACCAAGGCAACATCGAACTCACAACGACGACGTCCAAGCGTGATCTCTTCGGCCTCGACAGCTTCTCCCCGGCCGACATGGGCGCGATGCCCATGTCCTAATCTTCAGTCCATCACGGTACCCTGGTCCTGGAGTGGTTCCCTTTTTACTTTCCTTTTGTGCAAATTTCCGGGGCTCCTCACGGCGCTTCCCATGAATGCATGACAACTCCATAACCTCGAGCATGGCGGGCGGCGTTCTCATTTTCTGCTATTCTGGGCCGCAAAGCATATTGCCTGATCCTTTTTCCTTCTCTGCGGATTATACCAGGAAGTTGCACCCTTTTTGTTTTGCATGACATGGGGTGAAGAGACGAGGTGGTTGATGTGTAACTCAGATATTTTTGATCATCGGGGTCAGGAGGTTCTTTGCATCATATCAGCGGCTTTTGTTTTTCAATTTTAGTTCTCTCAGTATTTCCGAGAAGGGAGCGTGATGTTTCGAGTGGGGTTTCTCCCTCAAAGTTTCAGCCGGCAAAATGGCATGTTCACATCACCGTCCGGCTTCCTCTCTAAACAGTAATCACTATTACCAGACTCTCCCTAATGAGCGGAGAAACTCGCTTGATTCGAAAGTACATGAACTGCTGGAAGTAACTCGTGGCTGATCAATTCGTTAGCTCGTATTGAGAGTTGGGCACTGGTTACTCTTGTGAATCTCACATTACTGGCGTGGAGAAGGGCGTGGGCAGCAGGTGAGAGTGAAGATACGCCCCGCATAGCGTGCTGGAAGCAAACGAACTCTGCGGCGAAGTCTACTTTCAGTAATCGACTGATGAATTTGTGGATAGAAGTTGGCGATCGAACGGGCGGTGGAGTCCCAAGCTGGTCTTCTCTTTAACCACCACATGACTTTTGAGAAACTACCCACATCCCTCACCCCTAAAGCTCAGTTCCCGCACGCAAAACCTCGCCCCACCTCACTCCTTCCCCAGCCCCTTCCCCACCACAGCAACATCCAAACCACCACCACCAAACCCCTTCTCCTCATCCCCCGCACTCCCACTCCCGCTCCCGGCCTCCACCCCATCCACCACCACCACCATCTCCGCGCACTCCTCCAACACAAACGGCCCACTCCCCCTCTGCCTCTCCTGCGGCCAAACCCAATACGCGGCGACATAAACCGCGCCCGCCGCGAAAAACCCGTAAAAGTACGCCATCTGATACAGCCGATCCCACCCACTCCCGCTCGCCGTCCCCTCGATGGCGCGCGCGAAACCGGGCAGCAGCGGCGCCATCCCCGCAACCCACGCGACGAAGCCTCGCGGGTTGAAGCCGCCGAGGTACCAGTAGGCGCTGCGGGCGTCGCCGAGGTAGAGGTCGCCGACGTGGTAGCCGGTGCGGGCGCGCACGAGGAAGTGGTCGGCGATGACGAGGGCGGTCATGGGGCTGAGGAAGACGGACCAGCCGCTGAGGACGGTGATGAAGGTGCCGGGGTTGCTGGGGACACGCAGGGGGGGTGTCGGTGAGTGAGGGGAGCGGAGGGGGGTGGGGAGGGGAGGCGCTTACGTGACGTAGTTCCAGGGGCAGATGGCGATGGCGATGACGGTGAGGATGTAGCAGCCGCGGCGGATGTTGATCCATCTGGGGTTGGAGTGGGTTAGCGAGGGGGAAAGGGAGGGGGGGGGGGGGGAGAGTCACTTCGGGCACAACGCCGCCATGTCCATGCCCGTACTGATCCCGTTCAGCATCTGGCACAGCGCCAGCTGGCTGACCAGGAACCCCAGCCCCGCGAAAAAGGTCCCAGCCCTCGCCGCCGGGGTGAGGGAGGCGTCCTGGATGGCCAGGAGCAGCTCGAACGGGTTCCAGATGTACGAGTCGTAGATGGTGGCGGCGGCCGAGGTGATGAGGATGCCGCACACGGCCGTCACGACGATGAAGAGGGGGGCGGCGACGGCCTGGCCGAAGAGCGCGGCGTTGGGCGTGCGGGCGTAGCGCGTCCAGTCGGACTGGCCGAGGCAGCCTGAGGCTTGCGAGCCGATGATTGATTGGAGGCCGTAGATGGCGTTCCAGCTGAGGGTGGCGCCCGAGGCGCTGGCGGGGGTGTGGAGGAGGGTGCCTGGGCCGTGGGCGGTGCGGATGGCCCAGGCGAGCATGCCGAACATGGTGGCTGTGATCATGATGAAGGTGATGCGGAAGGGGAGCTGGAGTTTTTCGGGGGGGATGAGCGGGAGGGGCAGGAAGATGAGGATGAAGATGAAGAAGGAGATGAGGCTGGCCGTGTCGGTGTTGGCGGTGGAGGGGAGGGTGTTGGGGAGGTTGACGAATTTGGGGCCGATGAGGGCGCGGAGGATGATCTTAACGGCTGTGGGGGGAGGGAGGGTGTTAGTGGTTGTTGGTGGGTTGAATTGGTGTGACAGACCTTGGCCGCCCCAGTATGCCTGCAAGACATGTTAGAGAACGCTTCGTCCAGTCTGAGGGGAATGAGACAGACCTGTATACCCATCCAGACGCAGGCGGTCATGATGCGGTTCAATACTGGCCAGAAACCGCCTCTCATGCCCCACGAGGCACGTGAGAGAACAGTGAAGCCAAGGTAGACATGGCTACCCGGCCAGCCGGCCAGGACGGCAAGCAACGCCGATATCAAGGCCACTCCGACAACGACGCCCATGGATTGGGGAACGCTGAGGCCGAGAGACAGCAGAGATGATCCTGCGGTCCATGCGGTGGTGTTGATTCTGGGAGTTTGGCAATTAGTACACTTGCCTGGTTTGCTCAGTGACATACATACGTACCCAGCGATGACCCAGTACCCGGCAAAGCCTTGCCATCTCCACGTCCTTCTGCCTTCGGGGATGGGGATGAGGTCTCGATTGCACCAGAACGTGTTCTTGTAATTCGCATCCTGGTCGACTGGGCATTCGAGCCTCTTGGCCCAGTAGGCCATTCGACTCTTCCTCTTTCTCAAAACCATTGTCTTCACTTTCTTTCTAAGATGAGTCTGGAGGGAAAAGGAGGAGTGCATCTACTTTTCTCAATCGCGAGCCCAGCGATCGACTCGGTGCGTCAGCCATCCCGATAAGCGGCCAGCCCGTGTTGCACGGCAGGGGAACCAAAGAGGCGAGTCGGCTTTGATAAGCGCTTGTGGTCGTCCTTCTTGCAGATCACTG
Organism: Dothiorella sarmentorum; assembly: GCA_023082095.1. NCBI lineage: Eukaryota > Fungi > Ascomycota > Dothideomycetes > Botryosphaeriales > Botryosphaeriaceae > Dothiorella > Dothiorella sarmentorum. Next base: position 104,012 of record JAJMVL010000112.1, read on the forward strand.
TGCACTTTGTTTCTGGAGTCGGCAGCCCCGCTTCCTAACCCAAGAGTGGGGTAGTAAGCGAATGGTGTGATCCGATCTTTTCGGTCTTGTATCGCGGCCTGCCAGGTTAAAGTGCCGAATTTAACGTCCCGCTTCTTTAATAGCCATCACCTACTGGCCGGCAAGGCAAGTCATCCCTTTTGACTCAGCTGTGAGACCGCGATATTCCAAAGCTGACAGACTCCGAAGCCCGTGGCTCTGTGAAACGCTAGCTCAGACATCCATAAGCAAGATGACTGCCGCAAAGGGTTCCATTCCAATTGTCGATTTCAGCGCTTGGGCGCAGGGCTCGCCCGAACAGAAGCAGACAATTGCAAGAGAGCTGACAGATGCCGCGCGCGGAGTGGGATTCGTATACATCATCAACCATGGCGTCCCAGATGACGTTTTAGACCAAGCGTTCGGATGGTCAAAGAAGCTATTCGATCTCCCACACGAGAAGAAGATGTTGGCTCCGCATCCACCTGGTAAGCCTTGTGTTACTTGCGACGCTCAAACGTCCTGGATGTAAGCTGACTTGTGCAGGCCCAAACGTGCATAGAGGATACTCCTGGCCCGGGTTGGAAAAGGTCTCTCAATACATCCACAAAGGTGGAGAAGACGCAGATGTGAAGGACCAGGAGCTTCGAAAGGTCGAGGACTGCAAGGTGAGTCAACCCCTACCTACCTGGTCAGGTCTTCGTGAAGCTCAACCCCGGAGCAGGAGAGCTACGAGATCGGCAGCGACAAGTGCGAGAACATGCCCAACGTCTGGCTGCCAGACGAGGTTCTTCCAGGCTTCAGGGGCTTCATGACGGAGTTCTACTGGAAGTGCTTCGGAACGGCGCAGGACCTGCTCAAAGCGCTGGCTCTGGGCATCGGTCTTGAGAACGACGAGTTCTTGCTGAGGTTCCACAGCGGGCACAACAACCAGCTGCGCCTGCTGCACTACCCGCCAATCGAGAAGGAGAAGCTGGAGAGCAACGCCATGGCCAGGATGCCGGCGCACACGGACTGGGGATCCATCACCATGCTGTTCCAAGACGACTGCGGCGGCCTGCAGGTCGAGGACCCCCACAATCCGGGCAATTTCGTCGAGGCGGTCCCCATCAAGAACGCCATCGTCATGAACGTGGGAGATCTCCTGATGCGTTGGAGTAACGGTATGCCGAACAGAATCGGCATTTTCTTGGGAACCGAGCACTGACACTGATGCCAGACTACCTCAAATCAACGCTTCATCGCGTCACCCTGCCCCCGCTCCAATCGGAGCTTGTCGGCGGCAAGGCAGTGACGCGCGCTCGCTACTCCATCCCGTACTTTGTGAGTCCCGACCCGAGCGCTGTCATCGAGTGCTTGCCGGCATGTGCGAGTGCAGAGAACCCGGTCAAGTATGCGCCGGTCGTCCAGGAGGTGTACAGGCGGATGAGGGCGAGGCTGCAGTATCCCGGGAAGCCGGCGGCCGCTCCCATAGCTGTGGCGTGATGCTCTATGTAGTCGCGCGATTCGTCCGGGTAGGCGTGGCGCGGGGATGTTTACAGAATGGGTTGAGGTGAGAAAAGACATATGGCTGCTTCACTTCCCTGTCATTATACCAGAATAGCACCATTTCCCTGTGACTTACACCTTAAAGCTGCAACTCGTGCTCGTTAAACTAACGTGAAAAAAAGTACGAAATGGGATGTCTTCGCTGCTGTTCAATTTTGTCATCAACGAGGTTAGTCCTTTGCCAACTTTGAGTGGGAAAGTCTCGACGCCTAAAGTACCGAATGCTGATAAAACCAGGGCAACCACCATTCTCCTAAACAACTCTAGACTTTCAGCAAGACGGTCCCTGCGGTATGCACGATATCCCTTCTGCAGCATGGCTTCCATCCTGACATATCGGGGGCCGGCGTGTTCATGGCCAGAGCGAGAAGAGGATTTCTGTACAACAAGCTGAAGGACGTGCTCGAAGAAGATAGCTTCTAGGATCCGTGAGCATTTCATGATTCGGGTCGTGAGGCCTGCGCCAGGTAGGTTGATGGTGGTGCAGATCTACGAGGCTGGCGGCTTGCACCCCCACAAGAAGCGGGTCCTCGATCCCAGTTACACCTTTAAAACGACTACAGAGGTTACACTCTTGGTTCGGTATTGTGTGCTCTCCAAACTGCAGATGCAATTTTCCCGAGCTGATTTGGGCGTTGGCCGCTAGAGTTGTTGACGTCGCATTCCACCATTCCGAAACCGTGCACCAGTTGGAAGGCATTTGGAGAGCTCATGCGAATGTGTACATACATGGGGTAAGTAAGTACAGAGTACAGAAAGTGTTGACGAATTCTGCGCCGCAGTACTTGCCCGATCCCCACGCGTTTGAGGCCAAAGCTGGAGAGGGTCACACGAATAGAAAAGCAGAAAAAAAATTGGAAGGAAGCGGAAACATGAGGATGGGGTGACTATGGTACGTATTTGAGGTGCACTGGCAGAATCACCTCCAGTGTGGGGTGATGTGCGGCAGTTTCAGGAGAAGATGCCGACACTCTCGCGCCGAAAACATACGATCAAGCCGATCATGCCGACTCCGGCATGCCGGATACTTATTAACCACTCTGCCCGACCGCAATTTTGCTTCCACCTCACCCTCACCCACCCGCCCCCATACCAAAATGTCTTCTCCGTGCCCCGCCGACGCCCCTCTGACCGGTCGACTCAGGTGCGCCGCCGAGCTCATGCTCGGAAACAAGAAAGAATACCTGGGACCGCTGCTGGAGCAGGGCTACGTGCTCGTCTGGATCGCCATCTGCACCGTTTTCGTCCACTGGATCGTCAAGAGGATGACGCCGCCCGAGAACGACTCCGAGAGCTGGAACGGATTCGTCGGATCAACATACGGCGACGAGCGCGACGCTGCTGGAAAGACATAAAACGCCCCACGACGATTCAGACTGTTGCAAAACTACGAATTACACGCCCTTGGGCAGCTCTGTATGCATTTTTCCATTGTGTGGCGTGAGGAAACCCCGGACTGACGCGTCGGACGCAGAATCCGCACTACACCTGATGGAATGGCGTGCATTGACGAAAACTTCTTAACACCGCGAGGGCACCGGCACCGTGAGATGCGGTGCACGACTATAATGTATTTATCAGATGCTCTCAGTTGGCATTTCCCCATCTCCCTAGTCGATGAAGGCTCTACGGCGGGTTTGGGGCCATTTTGAGGGCTACTTTGGCATGGGATACAATTGTATTTGTATATACCCGAGAAATTGTTACTGCTAATAAATGAAGAGTGGCCGTAGACGACCACATTCTTCTTACCAAACCTCCTTCCAACGTGCGCGCTGAAACTCACCTTCGCCCAAGAGAGACTCGTGAATGCTGTTCAAAAGCCATGTCTAACTTAACCTCCCAGTTTCTTTAGGGATCACAGGAGGAGTGGGAGCAGCACATGACCCATGGAAACGCCAATCCCGAAAGGGGAAGGCGGCGTTGTCATCCCCACGCCCCATTCCCATGGTCGCTCTTCCTTCATCACCTCGTCATCCCATCAAACACGGCGACATGAACACTCACGTACGCTGCGAGGCCTTTTCACGAGCCGTCCTGTCGGCAAGCGAACATGAGTTCGATATCTTCAACTTGAGTCACGCACCGCCAGGGTCGTGCGCTGGTGCCTGGCTAACGGCAACGTCGACACCGCCTGAAGCACCCTTTCCTGATGGGGATATCGAAGGATCTGACCTTCCAACCCCAGTTCCTTCCGCCTCCAAAAGTGACATACCATGACTCAAGCCATGGTGCTTTCCACGAGTCCTTTGCTTATAAAGAGGCTCTCTGAACACACCTTTCCGTCTCCCATCAACAACCATGGATTCCATTACTACGACCGCAGCCTCCAGGGCCAGCTGGAAGCTACAGACTACCTCCGAGAGCAATACTATCGCTTACACCCCACTCCACCGCGCACGCCAGTTCTTCGCCGTCGATGCCTCGGGATCAACTGCCGGCAACATCATCCGCCGCGAACACGACTTTGTCGAGAGATTACACGCCAGCCACCCGAATGACCTGGCCGCCACATGGGGAACCGACTGCGGTGAGCCGGTCAGCGACTTCTCCGACATCACCTGGGCGGGCAACAGAGGCGGCACTCAGCCCTCTAGCATCCTTTCCACTCCGAAGGCGCTGGACGCTGTCGGACAGTCTGATTTGTGGTACCTGATCACCGACGGAGAGATTTGGAGCGACGATGTCGAGAAGCTCTGCAGACTGGCCATGGAAACCCAAGTTCTCAATGTTCCCGTCGTATTCGTCATCACGGGCCGCAAGGGGCCGGCCCCAGAAGACATCAACGTCTCGGTCGGCATCTCGTTCTTTGCAAACGCCCCGGACGTGCTTATCCTGTTCAAGGAGTCGACCACGGGACACATTTACATTGTCGCCGCCAAGGGTTGCTTCGCCTCACTCGCTTCCAACGACACGCTGGATCTCTCGAGATGGGAACCGCTCAAGAAGCTTACTTCTGAGACGGCTTTCATCCAGCTGTGTCGGGACCAGGATATCCAGATTCCCTCGGCAGACAGCCGCCCCAAAACCACCTCAGGCTCCATTACTCTTGGGGAAGAGTGGGCAAGGCAGAATGGCAACATGGCCGTGGACCTGAGCCTCCTTTTCACAGCTGCTGGGATGCTGCCGCGTGAGGATCTTGACCAGCTGTTGGCCGAAGAGGCCTTCAGCAATCTCTCGGTTGCATGCAAGACACGAGGCCGCATCCGGGACTTGCGCGCCTTTTTGATCAGCCAGAAGATTGAGCAGATTAATATCAAGCTTGAGGATGTTTCTGGCGCGTCCAACATCGTTGCACAGCTGGGAGGTACCGAGATGGACTGCGTGACGCGCCAGGCGCTTCAACAGCGGCTGAGGGAGGCACACGCCAAGAACCGTCGCCATTACCAGGACGCCATCAACAGGGCGAAGGAGTCAGGCCAGGATCAGGCACTGCGAAGCCGCAACAGCTCCATCAATCACGCCCTCGAGCAGCTCGCCGAGCTCGAAAAGTCTGAGTACACAGCAGAAATCCTCTCTCGACGAAGCAACCGAGCGCGACGAGCGGCGACTGTGGCTCAGGGCGGCGAGATTTCCGTCAACAGCCTCGACATTGACACGCCTACGGCTTTCCGGGGCGAGTGCCGCATCTGCTACGGAGAAAATGAGGTCATGTCGATTGCCTTGAAGACTGGTGCCGACGGCGCGGCCAACACTGACAACTTCGCCCTCGACTTTCCTCTCGCAGCGGGCCGGTTCGAGAGCAACAGACAGCTCATCGCGAGCCAGTATGTGTGCTTCCAGTGTGCCCTGGCCCAGTCGGACGGTACCCGGTCCATCTTCCGCGAGGAGCTGGCAGCCATCCTCCCCACGCTGGACTACACAGGCAGCAACAAGTACTACATCCAAGAGCAGCTGTACGTGGCCTTGACCGGTGGCCTACGTACCGGCGCATCCGGAGCTTCGCAGCTCTTCATGGCGATCCTGGCAGGGACGCTTGAAGACAAGGAATGGGCCGGCGCTGGCACCCAAGTCTCGCATGATCCGGAGGTGGCCAGCCGACGAGACATGTTCCTGTGGATGCTTGCAAACATGCTCAAGAACACAGTATGCAGGGAGACGTTCAACGAGCTGGGACAGTGGGTGACGTACGGTAAAGCCCTCGCTTGGGCGGCCAAGGACTTCCAGGCGCAGGGCGTCGACAGCTGGGCAGTGGGCTACCCAACAGCAGGCTTCATGCAGCTGTTGTCGTTCGGGCAGCAGACGGGTGCCTTCGACAAGCAGACAGTGAGCGACCTTCGCATTGCCAAGGTACTCCACTCGCTGGCCTCGGCCTACCTGGCACAGCTCTACAAGAATGTCAACACGGGCGACCAGACGTGGAAGCAGCCCCTCCTCTTCACCATCTACGACCGCTTCCACACCCCCCTCGTCCCCATCGACAAGCGCTCCGACGGATCCCTCGTTACCCCCATCCCCGACTTCTGGGAGCGCCTCTCGGCCTTCCTCCCCGCTGACGCCGCCCTCCTCGCATCCTGGGACCCGGAGGACCAAGCGCGCCTCCTCCCCCGCGCCCAGCTCATCGCCTTCTGGCTCGTCTACACGCAGCGTGACCACACCCGCGCGAAAACATTCTTTCAAAACCTCCGCACCACCCAGCCCCTCTCCACCACCGTCCTTGACGTCCGCGCTCCCCTCCCCCCCGCCGCCGTCACGCCAACCCTCCTCTCCATCTTCCGCGCCGGCAGCCCCACCGACTACGCCTTCGCCGCCCTCCACCACAACTCGGCCACCGTCTGCCCCTTCGCCAGCCCCTTCGGCCCCAGCGTCCTCCGCTGCGGCTTCGCAGCCTGCGCCCAGCCCTTCCTCCCCCCCGACCAACTCCCCAAGCTCGACGAGCCCTGGACCGACAAGCACACCAACGCCCTCCGCGCCGCCCGCGCCCGCCACCTCAACCGCGCCTTCAGCGTCGCCCCCGACTCCGGCGGCCGGGCCCCGCAGACGGGCCTCCCCGTGCCAACCACCTCGCCCGCCCCACCCACAAGCACCCACGTCAACCTCCACATCAGCGTCGCCCGCGTGTGGAGCCGCATCTCGATCCCAACGCGCAAGACGCTCCTGCACGGCCATATGTACCCCAAAACGGAGCAGAAGTTCGTGCGCAGGGTCATCGAGGAGATTGGGAAAAGCGGCCGCGGCGACGTGTTCCAAGAGGGGTTGCGCGCGGATGTGACGTGGGTTCTGCCGAGCTTCTTCGCGGCGATCAGGAAGGCGTTGGGGGACAGGGGGGTGGTGGAGGAGGTGATGCCGGCGTGGGTTGAGGGGGAGGATTTGGCGCTGGGCAAGGCGAGGGAGGAGGCGAGGACGAAGTGGGAGGAGGCGGTCGTGGCTTATGAGATTGATTGGGAGGAGAATAGGGTGGAGGCGAAGGCGAGGTGGGAGATGAGGGTTTTGCAGGGGAGGAGTTAGTTGTTGGGTGTGTGGGCTGGAAACTTGTGTGTGTTTTTGACGCTGGGTAGATGTGTAGCGTACGCATGTACTACCATTAATAAAGAGAGAGGTACGATCGCCGAACAGACACCAGACTATCCCGTTGGCGGTTTGTCAGAAAATCTTTCAGTTAATTTCGTTAATTATCATCATGGATGGCATTATTGCCATTATTGCCATTCATAGTACGCTTTCCTCCCCCATTTAGCATTAAGGAGATCATGGCCGGGGACAACAACCTTTGTATCCAGGCCCGCTCGGGATCAGCGCAGCTCTCTGCAAGGACTTCCAGCATCCAGCTCGTTCCCACACAGATCTCAGGTGGCAAACCGCCACTCATTCACCTTCCCCCGTCTCGGCCTCCTTTCCGGTCGAGCTCCTCATTCTTCCTGAACGCACCACCACCTCGCGACCAAGCAGAAGGCAGACGATCGTGAGACCGCACCCGGCAAATCAGACACGCGCCGCCCGTCTCATACCGTGGCGCCTGATCACGCGTCAGGAAAAAAAAAGGCAGGGCGTGTACCAATGGGCTCACCCTGCTGACGCAGTCCAAGTAAGTGACTGAAGCTTCGCAGTCTTCGCTCCGAACGAGCTGACCAGCCCCCAGGATTCCTGCCATGTAGATTGCTGTGCCGCCTCGAAGTGCCCATCTGTGGCCAAAGCGGTCGTTGAACCATGTGCAATGGATCTTTGTGTAAGTGATTGTACGAAATAACGAGATGTGATGCCTTACCACCAAGCATCCAAACACTGCGCCAGCGGTTGCAATGGTCACTATCCACCCCTTTGTGTGTGAAAAATCCGCGGTTGACTGATTGTAAATGCCAAAATCATGCTTGAATCTGTCCTGAACAACTAACGAGGCAATGTTTACTGCAAGTGTTGGATTAGATGGCAGCCTGGGCAGATGCGTGACCAGGGAAGCTGACCTTCGTCGAAGCCTTTGGCCACTCCTGAAAGAGCGATGGCCTATGTACAGAAGAAGATGTAGGCATTGAAACTCTCTGGAGGAGAATCTCGCGTAGCCTTTTTCGTCTCGGCAATGAGGCCCATGATGAGAATTGTTGGAGTTTGGGGATGTGAACAAAGCAGTTGTTGACACTTCCGCTTCCCTTTTCGTCTCGCTTTTCTGCTGCCCTTTTTTGATAAGGAGCATTTCCCGATTGTCCCCCATGGAGTTCCCGCAGCGCTTCGGACACGCCCTGAGAGCAGGCACGTCCGATCCCCGACCACTCCGACGATATACATAAGCGCTAGACAGAGTATAAGTCTTCCCCCACACGATAGGAGCAAGCGGGACGGCATAACGGCAAAGATGAATTTCTACCCGGCGCCCCCCGTCATCGAAGCAAAGATCTGGGCGCGCATCCCAGATTACCTGCGTTGCATGGGACAACCAACCAGATGGCGCGGCGGCTCAGCCCTCCCCTTCTCTGGCATCTTCTTCGAAGGCCCGACGGCAGACAACCAGGGGAACCTCTTCATGACGGACAATCCCTACGGCTAGATCCTGAAGATTGACAAGGCCAAGAATAGTACCGAATGCGTGAGGTACGACGGTGAACCGAACGGAATGGTCATCCAAGAAAACGGCTGCTTCATCAATGCAGGCTACAAGCAGGGGCTTAGTCTCAATTCTATTTTCCTCATTCAAAAATGGAGCCTGAAGGAGCCTGAATATTAACAGCGAACTCCCGAAGGGCCTCCTAAATTCGATCCTTCGACCAACACCATCACGCCCCACCTCACGCGCCGCAACCTCGAGCGCTTCAAAAGCCCCAACGACCTCATCCTCTCCCCCTCCCCCTTCCTCACCCCCGCCCTCTTCTTCACCGACCAAGGCCAAACCGACCCCACCGGCGCCGTCTACCGCCTGTCGTCGCCCGGCGCCGTCTACCGCCTGTCGTCGCCCGGCGCCAACTTCGACGCCCTCGCCACCAACGCCCCCTCGCCCAACGCCCTCGCCCTCTCCCCCGACGCCTGCTTCCTCTACATCGCCATGACGCGTGCCAACGCCGTCTGGCGCCTGCCCATCAACCCGGACAACATCCACCACAAAGTCCGACGTCTTCTTCTGCTCCTTCGGCAACGCCGGGCCACGACGGCCTGGCCGTTGACGAGGAGGGCAGCCTGTTCGTCTGCCACCCGAGGTTGGTTAGCGTTTCTGTTGTGGATGGCGACGGCGTGCCCAGGGCGTGAATCTGACCAACTGCACGTTTGGCGGGGTGGAGAATAGGACGTTGTTCATCATGGATAGGCAGGCGGGGAATGTGCAGGTGGTGGAGTGGCATTGCGTGGGTGCGGTGTGGCCGAGGGCGTCCAAGGAAGAAGCGTAGGTTAGGTAGCCATGCAGATGAGTCCACTTCACTTCACTTCAACAAAAAAAAAAAAAAAAAGGCAAAAACTATCGCCTACCGGGTCCATGTGACGTCTAAGGTCACTCATTAAGGACGCGCCGGCTGGCGATAGAACAGATTTAATAGGCATGATCTGTTTTTCAACCCGAGCCTCGAACCCAGAACCTACGCGTTGGGTGCCTAGAGTAACTTCTTCTCAGAATTTGCAATGTACGGGCGTATAAATGCACCATCTGAGCCTCAATGCTACTACACTAGGCGGGCTTATGAAAGTAGTCTCACTGCTTGGGTATATATACCCACTCCTGGCCCAGATATGTTTGTATGTTAAAACCCCTGTTCCGTAATATGGTACATAGACAACAGTTCCTTCTCCAGCTACGAACCGACCAGTCACGCCTCCGAGCCCGTCTGATGCTTGTACAGGATATCCACCGCATCCATCGCCGCCTGCCGTTGCGCCTCGGCCGTCGCAGCCCCTATGTGCGGCCTCGACACGACATTCGGCAGCTCCCACAACGCCCCGTACCGCTCCCTCGTCGGCAGCTCCTCCTGCTCACCTCCCTCGATTTCAGTCAAGGAGCACCTTTTCCACAACAACACTTCACCATGAGTTCCCTTCCCGACGACAAAGCACAACCCTCCTCCGCCCTCTCCGTCCCCAACCCCTTCCGCACCCGCATCCTGGCTGGCCAAGTGTCAGTGCCATCATGCCGGTGAAGTACCTGGCCACCAACCAAATCGCCATGATGTGCCGCCAAGCCAACATCCCCGGCCTCTTCATCGACATGGAGCACTCGGCCCTCTCCCTCGCCGCCGCCGCCCAGCTCATCCTCGCCTGCAACTACGCCGGCATCTCGCCCCTCGTCCGCGTCCCCTCCCAATCCCCCTGGGCAAGGCTACGGAGTAGATGAGTGTTACTCTCTCGCCATTCGCTATCTGCAAAGAGCAATCTCATAAAGTTTTCACATAAGTATGAGTGTAAGTGTTCACCTCAGCCCGCTGCCATCAGAAACATACGGATAGTTCTGTCTGGAGGTGGTGTTGACATCAGGGCCGGAATCCTTTGCAGAAGGATCATCTTCTTCTTCAGCGTCAGACAGCGTGGATGCTTTCTGCTCAAGCTCGTGGATGACTCTGAGAGCGTGCTGGTCAATACGGGCCGCAGAATTGTGCAGACAACTCAAGCTCTCGTCATCTCCTACGTGCATGAGGCAACCAATATCCGCCTTGGAGCAAGGCATGCATCGCGGACGGTTGCTGTCGCACTTCCTCCCTTCAGCCACTAATGCGTCACTTCGGACATGGCGTTTACCTTGATCTTCCTCTGCGAGCATACGAGACAAGCCGGCAAGCGTGGAACAGTAAACATTTTGAAGATGAGTGCACAATAAGGCGAGGATCAGTGGTGTTTCTTTCGAGGATCATTCGGTAAATGTTACCCCGCACGCTAGAAACACCGTTAAACTCCCCACGCTTACATCCTACCCGGAGAGAACTCATCTTCTTTTCTGGTTGGCGGCGGAGATGACCGAGTCCCGTCGAGAGATGAACAGGAGGCAAGGAGGGAAAAGCATTGATCCAAACAAAAACCGTACGACAGCAGGGACTCCATCATGGAGCATCCCGCCCGCTATGGGCGGATGATGGAGGTAGAGATGGCGGAGTCCGCGGGAAGCGTGAGATGAGGGATGGGCCGATACGGAAGTGTGCGAACCGTGGAGGTGGACCCTGTTTTTCCAGGCACCGAGGCGGTGAGACATGATGCAGTGCGACCCGGAAAACACCCGGCGCTGCTTTGTTGTGCAACAGCTCTCATCCTTCGCGCGACATCGGACTCCGCGGCGTCCTGTTGAATCTTTTCTTGAGCTGTTGGTCTCGCTCTCCCTCTTCATCTCCATCTCCATCTCCATCACCTCCCTCCGACGCAGCCCGCCCTCACAATGGTCTCCGCCCGCGCCCTCAGCGTCATCTCGGTGCTGTCAGCACTGCTGCTGCCCCTCTACACCTTCCTGGAGAAGAACCTCGAGTCGTTCTACATCTTCGATCCCAAGGACCTGCACGACCTGGCCCTGCGCGCAATCGCCGAACACGGAAACGACACTCGCTCCATCGTCAGCTATATCACCGGCGAGCTGTCCGGCCGCGACGAGCTCAACACTTTTGTCAACTTGGACGAGGAATGGGTCTTCAACAATGCCGGCGGCGCCATGGGTGCCATGTACATTATCCACGCTAGTGAGTCGGATACACCGCCATGCGCGAGCATCCAAGACTGACAGCCCAAAGGCATCACCGAGTACCTGATCATCTTCGGTAAGCACACCATCCGGCATCAACCCATCGAACGACACTGACCCATCAGGCACCGCCATTGGCACCGAGGGCCACTCTGGACGCCACACCGCCGACGACTACTTCAACATCTTGACCGGCACCCAGCTGGCATACGTCCCCGGACAATATGAGCCTGAGGTGCGTTGGGCGTTGGCGTTGGATGAATCGACATGAGTGCTGACGCAGACAGGTGTACCCTCCCGGCAGCGTGCACCACCTCCACCGCGGCGACGTCAAGCAGTACAAGATGGATGCGTCGTGCTTCGCCATGGAGTACGCACGCGGCTGGATCCCACCCATGCTCTTCTTCGGCTATGCCGACACCTTCAGCAGCACCCTCGACTTCCCCACCCTGTGGGCCACCACCCGGATAACCGGCCGTGAGATGATCGCCAACCTGCTGAAGAAGAAGCTGTGAGCTTGCGAAAGAAACAAATCATCGCCGAGAGTTCCGCTGCATTATTGCAGGGATACAGAGCGCGCCGGTCCGGTCACCCGAGTTATTCGCGGAGATCTCCATGTATACTGTTAGATACCCGTCCGGATATATCCGCTATTTAATCTCCGTATAGAAGCACTTGGCAAAGGAAAAGCACTGCCACATGGAAGGCAAGTTCGAATTGACACGTCCCTTTCCTCAGAAGTTCCTCGTATAAAATAATTCCGTCGAGTGTCCTTTATATGCATTCTCTCATGTTTGACCGTCGCCACTGCATCACGCCGCTTAGAACGGAAGTCCGAGGTTCATGGGTTTTCTCGCCGGAACGAGCCCAACACGACATCCGTTCCTTCCGGAAGGTACCACGCGGACATGTCGGTGATAGAGTGCTACAATGTGCAGGTCCCCTGCATCGCGGGTCGCTCCTGCGCATGCAGTTGAGTATATATCTGACGCGTGGAACATGGCCGTGTTTTTCGAGAAGCATCACGGCCTCTGCGTAGACTGGCCATGGCGTCCATCCACCATCTCGGCGCGTTTTCGCTCCTCGTTTCGACCGCGCTCGCTGTTTCAGCATACGCACCCGTCCATGCAGCCTGTCCCACGACGGACTTTGTGCGCTCCGCTGAAGACGTCAATTCGGATGAAACGGCCTACATTGCAGCGCGCAAGCCAGTGGCGCAGGAAGCACTGAAGGCATGGCTCATCAAAATCAACTCGGCCTACGCAAACGCCAGTACCCTCCCCACGCTGGGACTGACAACTAGCGGCGGCGGGTACCGGAGCATGCTTACTGGCGCGGGCGTTGTGCAGGGACTTGACGCGCGCGACAGTAACGGGTCAACGGCCGGGCTGTACCAAGCGTTGACATACCACGCGGGACTGTCGGGTGGCTCGTGGCTGGTCTCGTCACTGGCCGGTAACGACTGGCCTACGGTGTCGTCGCTGCGAGACGGGCTGTGGGCCGCTGAGCTGGAGAAGACACTCTTCCTGTCCGACACGTCTGACGTCCACCTCGACCTCTTGGCCGACCTGGCCGCCAAAGACGTCGCCGGCTTCGACGTCACGATAACGGACCCGTGGGGACGCCTGCTGGCAAACCAGATCCTATACGGCGTCGACGGCGGCGTCAACAAGACGCTCTCCGGCGTGGCAGAAAACTCCCAGTACGTCGCCGCCGCAGTGCCCTTCCCCATCATCACCGCGCTCGGCGTCGAGACGTGGGAAGGCGACTGCAAGCCCGACAGCAATGGCACGCAATACGAATTCACACCTTACGAATTCGGCTCCTGGGACGCTGGCGTCGCCGCCTTCACGCCAACCAAATACCTAGGCTCCTCCATCTCAAACGGCGCCGCAACCTCGTGCGTCACCGGCTTCGACAACCTATCCTTCCTTTTCGGCACCTCCAGCTCCCTCTTCAACCAAATCTGCATCCCCCTCGCCATCAACAACACCACGCTCGTCTCCTGGCTCGCCAAGTTCGTCTTCCAACTCCACGAACTCACCACCCATGACCTCTTCGCCCTCTACCCCAACCCCTTCTCCGCCAGCACCTCCATCTCCCCCCTCGTCGCCGCTCAACCCTCGCTCCACCTCGTCGACGGCGGCCTCTCCAACCAAAACAACCCCCTCTGGCCCCTCCTCCACCGCCCTGACCTCGCCGTCCTCTTCGTCAACGACAACTCCGCCGACACCGACGACTTCTGGCCCAACGGCACCGAGCTCTACAACACCTACACCCAAGCCCTCGCCCAAGGCATCGCCGCCCGCCTTCCCGAAATCCCTCCCCCGGCCACGTTCGTGTCCGAGGGCTTGAACACTCGCCCGACCTTCTTCGGCTGCAACGCCACGGACGCTCTGACGATTGTGTGGCTGCCGAATTACAACTACACGTACCCGAGCAACGTGTCGACGCTGAAGCTGCAGTATGGGGTCAATGAGACGAATGGTGAGTTTTCTTTCTTCCCCCCTTTTTCAGAGAGTGTGCGGACTGACGCGGAACGAACAGACATGATCGCCAACGGCGCGCAGGTCGCAACTCAGGGAGGGAATGTGCTGTGGGGGGCTTGTCTGGCGTGCGGGATCATGGCGAAGACGGGGGAGGCGTTGCCGGGCGAGTGTGCGGCGTGTTTGGACGAGTATTGCTGGAACTGAACTGCTACTGAGGTGTTGTGGGTGGGGGTGTAGTTTGAAACTTGGAGGTTCGTTGTTCGTATTCGTACCCTATTAATTTCGGAGTTTTCTCATTCTTCCTCTTGTTCGGAGATCGGAGAGTTGTTTACTAGGGTAATGGAAGGGGGGGGGGGGGGGGGGGGGGGGGGGTAAGACGACGTCTTTGGTGGGGTCTGAGGGGCCGTGGAAGATGGTGGCGAGGGTGTGGAGGGCGTCGGAGTTGGTGGA
>JAJMVL010000113.1:0-117712 GCA_023082095.1 Dothiorella sarmentorum
CCCCATACCACTCATACAGCCCCTTCGCCCTCCACTCGGCCTCATTCACCACCTGCAACCCCACCACCCCCTCCCTCAACCCCGCGTCCGCCGCAACCTCCTCCGCCACGTGCACGACGCACCGCAGCGAGTGCGCCCGGCACCCGCCGTCGCGCCAGTGCTCCGCCGCGCCCGAGTTGGTGCCGCTGTGATCGCACGCGTTGGCGCCGCCAGGCAGGCCGTGCAGGTCGAGCAGGGTGCCCACGCCGCGCGCGCGGAGGCGGGCCACGAGCGCGCGCACCGAGGCCCAGGCCGAGGCGTACAGGGGGCCGTAGGGGCCAAACTGCCTGTCGGTGCAGAAGGCCGGGCCGAGGGTGAAGTAGCCGACTGGGAGGCGGATCGTATTACCTGATTTTCCCTCGTGTGTTAGTTGCGCCGCGGGGGGGTTTCGATCGAGAGAGAAGAGAAGAAAAAAAAAAAAAAAAAAAAAAACTCACATTTCGCTACGCCGACCAGCCAGTCCAGATCCTCCTCCGTCACCGCGCCCGCCCAGTGCTTCTCGAACTTTGCCCGCGCGCCGTCCATGCCCAGCTCCGCGACGTTGGCCTTGGCGGCTTCGAGCTCGCTGCTCTTGCCGTGGCCGGCGCAGCTGCCGGGGAACATGGCCGGGAAGAGCCATTTCTCGAGCACGTAGATGGAGCCGAGGTTGGCGCCGTGCTGGTGGCGGTAGCGGAGCACGTCGAGCGGCGTGGGCGGTTGGATGGTCGAGGGCCGGTCGCCTTGCTGCGAGGTGAGTGGTTTGGGCGGGATGGGCGGGGGGCCGCCATGTTGTTTGTTGCTGTTGTTGTTTTGTAGCAAGGGCTGGAGTTTGTCCTGGACTTTGGACTTGGCTTTGTTGAGGTATTTGTCCATGGTGTTTGACGGGGAAGGCGAAGAGGGAATTGGTAGGACAAGTGAGATGGGGAGGAGGGTTCAGCTACTTATCCAGCTCAAAAGGGTCCAAAACCTGATAACAGACGGCAATGGCGTGGATCATGCAGGAACATGTTTGTCGAGCACTCTAAAACATAGCATTTTGTTTGGTTCGAATGACGATCGAATGCAGCACAGCCCCCATTTGCGTGTTGAGACGGAGGTTGAGCCGTAGGGTGACGTAAGGTGTAGCTCTGCAAGGATCATGGCTGCAGCTCGGCCCAATATCTTGCTACTCAACTCGCACGAACAGGGAAATCTCTTGTGATAGCCAAAAACAAAAAACAACTGCAGACTTCGGGGTGATAATAATGCTGCTTTGAACACTCCGTGTGCTTCCCCCAATTGTACCAAAGCCATTGCCCTTGAACAAACTCGCAATGCATACAACCTGTAGGCGCCAACAATGCCTCCCATCGATATCCCCAGAACTCCTTGCTCTAAAATGGTCATTCCATCGTGTGAAGAGCTGCTGCTGCGTCTCTGTGAGAAACCTTTTCGCTCTCAATTGGCCTCGTTATGCCTTCAGCGGGCGGGGCTGCCCGGCTTGGACTGCGGCTAGGGCTGCGGCTAGGGCTGCGGCTTGATCTACCCGTTGATAGATTCGAAAAGCTTGCCGACAGACCTGGTTCCCCGTTGAAAGAGCTTTCGTTGGCGCTTAGCTCCTGTCTCAGTGTCGCTCCTGTTGCTGGGTTGGCGCTTTCAATCCCATATAGGACCGGCACCGTTCCAGCTCCTTGCGGCGGGAGTGGATGCGCCCCATTCAGCTCCTCGTCCTTCCGGCCAAATGCCTCCGCCCACCATCTTACTTTCCTAACGTCGGGAAGGAAGATGCGTTCCTTGCCCCGGACTCGGTCGTCGACGCCTGGCTCATACTTTTCATTCAAGAAAATCTTCTTCCGCGCGAGGAAAAAGTCCCACACGCTTCCCGTTCGCTCGTGTGCCTTGTAGCTGGCACGCTCTTGCTCGTTGTCAAACAGGAACGTGCCGTACTGGCACGCGTAAAGGTGGTAGAGCAAGCGCTTCAGGAAACGCTCGTTGAACTCGAACCGCGTCGGGTTTTGATATAGGAGTTGGTAAGTTGCGTCCAAGAACTGGTGGAACACAGGGCTGACTTCGTCCGTTTTGGTGACATGAGCTTTGTCCGTCGGCGGCTTAGATCCATTCGACCTCGGAGCCGGAGCGTCAGTTCGGCCTTCACCCTCCGAGCCAGCCAGCGATTCTCTGCTGTCATTCTTCTTGTTGCCGAACAAACCCTTTGCGCTTAACAACGCATTCTCAAACGCATTAGCGCCACCTGCACCAGAGTTCGAGCTTCCGTCGGTGCCTCCAATGCGTTCATTCTCGACCTCGAACCACTTGTCGCTGTTTAAGAGACCGGAACGCTGGCGGAACTGATGGCCAAAAGAAAGCCAGTCCTTCTCGATAAGAACAATGAATCCCTCAAGGGTACGATAGTATGGGTCCAGGCACAACTGAGCCAGTGCGCTCAGCTGACTCGTGCGATCCCAACCATCCGAGCAGTGGATAAGAACATGAGAGTGGTCAATTGCAATCGCCTTTGTGCATATCCGTGCTCCGTCCAAGATACCGGCGATGTGCTCCAACCATCCGCTCCTAGCAACTTGCTCTCGGTTGGGCGGCACACTCAACATGTCGGTGTGCTTCAACGCATCCACGACCTTGTTCAGCGAGTTGCGCATGACGTGGATGTTGGCGATCCCCAAATATGCCTTCGTGGCAGCCCCGTAGTGGGCCATGTCCTCAGAGCCCTTGCCGATCGCCGAATTGACTGTTGCGTTCAATCTTGGCCGAGCATCCACTATCAGATTTTTCTGCTGCGCCCCGTACATGCGTCCTGCTGCTGCTGCCTGCTGAGCGGCACTCGAGATCATTTCGTCTTCCGCCGCAGTTCCAGCCAGTACGAACGAGCTATCACCGCCAGGGGCGGGAACATCGTCTTTGCTTGGCTCAGGACTGCCCGAAGGCTTTGGTGTGGATGACGGCGAGGTTTGGAGGGAGTCGGACTGCCAGGTCTCGCCGTTCGGTCGGGAGGTCGCGAATATTGCAGCGATCAGCTTTTCGTCCTGGGGATTGCGCTTGCGTTGCAGACCCGGAAGTGGCTGGGAGCTTCTCGTGATGGAACAATTGTTTATCGGGTGTAGGTACACCAGAGCTGGTATTCTGGCGCGCGAACGGAAGTCCCTGGCATATTTGAGCGTCATGTCGGAGATGACGGATGGTACTGCCAGGACTGAGGGGTATGTTGCGGAGTACTAGTCCACGTATCAGCTCTTCGCCCATATGGTGGACTCAACTTGTGGCTCTTGCCTGGTAGTCATGGTTGATGTCTGTTATCCTCCATCCTTTATCCGTGTCCTTTGCGCTGATGCCCATGCGCTTGAACTCCCGCCTTGGGTCGTACAGCTTCCAGCCAGATATTGCCTTTTCCGGTTCAGGTGTCCTGTAGGAGAAAGCGTAGAGTTTCTCGACGCTTCCAACCTTGCATGTCAGGCATCTTATGGTGTCGTACGAGTCGCGAGCGTCCCCCTCCTTGCGAAAATGCAAGGCGAAGAAGGTAAAGTCGCGGCACTGCAGACGAATGGAAGGCGGGGTATGCATGACAGATGCCGATGGTCGGTAGGTACAGCGCGAGATCATAGGGTATGCCACCCACATCTCCTTCGGACGCGCGGGCGGCGTGGCTGCGGAGCCATCGGTGGGCTGGGCCGGGTCGTGGTATTTGAAGACGATGTGGTGGAGTTGCAGCTGCAACGTGCCTTCGACGCTGCGGCCGGTCCGCCAAAGCGTGACATTCTCAACCTAGACGGGCATCAGGACGGCGCGGGTTGGCGGGTGTTGGCGACATACCTTGGAGGTGCGGATCCTGCTGTCCATGGTGGAAATGCAAGCGGGTGCAGCCCCGCGACATGAACAGGCAGGACAGTGCGGGCGCAGCCTTGAGCAAAGACAAAACGCGTTTGTTGGTGTCTGGCTGGCTCGGGTTGGCGGAGGCACGGAGGGTCAGGTGTCAGCGGGCGGCAGTGGTGGGCATTCGGCGGTCCTCAGCCTCAAGGAAGCTCCGGGGTGGTGCAGGTGGTGGGAAGCGGGCAAATGACAGCATAGCGCACGCTCTTCGGGCCAAGACTCGACGAAGCGCCGGCTTGTGATATCGATACTACCGCCCCTTGTGATGCGGAACCAAGGCAAACGCAGCAAACCAGCCAAGTCTGGCTCCGGTAATGCTTGCCGACGTGCGGGTCCCTGGGTCGCGACCAGGGCGGCCACGACTTTAGGGAGCTGGGGATGATACACCCGCGTTCGGCAAGCGTGGCGCACAGACAGAATATGTCCGCACACCAGCATCCGCCCAAAATTGGTTTTGTACACACGACGCCGCGACTCTTCACCACAGGACGACCACCCGACAACCCTTGATAGCCCGATTCTACCCACCGGTGTAGAATCATCCTCAGTCCATTACAGTCAACATGGCCGCCGCCGCCGGTGCTCAGATGTACGTCGCCTCAGCCCCGCCATCATCCCACAATCAATGCACACTCGCTAACGACATGACAGCTCCAAGAGGAGAAAGTTCGTCGCTGGTACGCCTCCATTATCTTTCGCGCGATGGCCAATTTTTGGTGGATGGGAAAATTAGGCGCGCTGTCTGGCGCATGCATTGCATGCGCCGATGGTCAAATTATCGGACGCAGGGCAGCAGGAGCTGACATATCGCGGTGCAGATGGTGTTTTCTACGCCGAGCTGAACGAGTTCTTCCAGCGCGAGCTTGCTGAGGAGGGTTACTCCGGCGTCGAGGTCCGCGTTACGCCCACCGTCACCGACATCATCGTCCGCGCCACCCACACCCAGGAGGTTCTCGGCGAGCAGGGCCGCCGCATCCGCGAGCTCACCTCGCTCATCCAGAAGCGCTTCAAGTTCCCCGAGAACTCCGTCTCCCTCTATGCCGCCAAGGTCTCCAACCGCGGTCTGTCCGCCGTCGCTCAGTGCGAGTCCCTGAGGTACAAGCTCCTCAACGGTCTTGCCGTCAGGAGGGCATGCTACGGTGTCCTGCGCTTCATCATGGAGTCTGGCGCCAAGGGTTGCGAGGTTGTCGTCTCCGGCAAGCTGAGGGCCGCCCGTGCCAAGTCCATGAAGTTCACCGTACGTCACCACCGAATTGGCTCGGAGATATTGGGAGGGATCCGCTAATAGCAGTTCAGGACGGCTTCATGATCCACTCCGGTCAGCCCGCCGAGGACTTCATCGACACCGCCACCCGCCACGTTCTCCTCCGCCAGGGTGTCCTTGGTATCAAGGTCAAGATCATGCGCGGCTCTGACCCCGAGGGCAAGGCCGGCCCCCAGAAGTCTCTCCCTGACTCCGTCACCATCATCGAGCCCAAGGAGGAGCAGCCCATCGTCCAGCCCATGTCCCAGGACTACGGCGCCAAGGCTCTTGCCGCCCAGCAGGCCGCTGAGCAGCAGAGGTTGGCCGAGCAGCAGGAGCAGGAGGGCCAGGAGGCTCCCGCCGAGACCTTCCAGGAGTAAGCTTGTTCAAAAAGAGGACCGGGTGGTTCAGGGAGCGCGTATGGGGAGGTCGATTTTCTTGCATTTCACGACGTTTGGTCACGGAGTCATCTGATTATTTCCTGTGAGCCAACAAAAATTATGGCTTTCTTCAGACTTACGGACCAAGGGTGAATGGAAAAGATTTCAGCCAAGCAAATGAGTTCATGCTTGATACCTTATTCAATGTTCCAGCGTCCGATGCTTCGTTGTGCTCCTCAGTGTGACGGCCGTCCATGTGCTGATGTTGCGCCGAGCGATTCATGAGCGATAACTGGGCATGAAAACCCAAATTCAAGTTGGTCAGTGTTGTCAGCTCCGAGGTGATGCGATTATACGGCGGGCATTGCTGCATCACTCCCGCACGTGCTCATCCGAGCGATTATTTTACATACTAAACGTGAGCTGCGCAGCCATGTCAGTACTTTGCGAACCAACCAATAGGAAGCTGTAAAACAAACCAAATGACCTTACATCTATGCCCATGCAGTCAGACGGTCTGCAAGTGACTGCTGACACCACAAGCAGTGGATTGATTGTACAGCACGAATAAAAGAAGCTCCGATAACATTTCTAACAAGACAACGCGGCTTCCTGCTCCTGGAGAAAGCTTAGGTCCTGGATATCGACTGCATACTGCCTTGTTCTTGTCTGCCTTCTCTTCTACATCGCATTCGCCCATCGTGATTCTTGATAGGGATGATCTTATACCTCTAGCACAAACGTCACTTGTCGAAAATGGCAACTATCAGCTATATCCAACGATGCTCTTTTAAGTTTCGAAGCAGATTGTGATGAACATCGTTTAGCAACAACAATCATGCTCGTTGTTACATTAGGCGTTTTCGACGTCCGCACTGTTGCTATGCGATGGGTTGGTCTGTGGGCCTTAAACCAAACCCCAAGCAAAAGATCTCCGGTGTCATTCTCTGGTTGTTGGTCCTCTAGCTCCCATAAGAGCACCGTGCCAAAGGAACAACACCTGAAGAGCGTCGGGAGTACATACCACCGATTATATTCGGTTGTCAGATCGTCATACGCAAATCACGCGACCCTTTAATAGGAAATAAGCGTCATGGGCTCACCGTGCACGAACGCGCGGGCTTCGTCGCTTTCAAACAGCTCCACTAGTCCTAAGTACTTTTATACCTCCTCGTCTTTGTAGCAAAATTACATCACCAGCTCGGGAGTTGCAAACCCTCAAACGAAGAACGCGTTTGACGGCCGGCCGCTGTTTCGGAGCCCATGACGACTCATTCACTTCTTTACTGTCTTCACTTGCCAAGCAAAAAAGTCTAACAGCATCCGCAGATGACAAGTCTGGTGAGCAGCAGCAAGAGCCTGAAATGCTGAGCAGCGCCATCATTTAACAATCGATCAGCGCGGGCCTCCGGCTTTCTGACCAGCTGCACTTCTCCCCAGAGCAGGCGGAACGAGTCGAATGTCATGATGGTATAGGGTTTTCCACGAGTCGTATACAGTGTCGGGTCTCTGGCTGGTCATTGTGGCTTCGCAGCCGGTCGTCGTAGATGCCCTTTTGAAGCCTGCTGAACTACGACGGCTTTGCATCTGTACCTCGTGATCCGTGTAGGTCATCTGCCAGATGTTGAAATGACCAGAACGTGACGCTCTTTGCAGGATGCTGTTAGCTACTTGGCAAAACATCCAACCTACAAGCTCGTCGTTGACAAAAAAAGGCGCCTCAACTTGCTTTCCACCCAAACACGCCCCCATGCCAATACGCACGCCTTCAATTCAACAGTGCATCGGTTGCACCGAACTTGACATGTCGTATCGCGGTGGTTATACTCGCTCCTGTACATACGTACAACGACAGGTCCATCCGAGCAGAACACTTCCCATTTCCTCAGCAGCCAGGGCATGTTGTTCTAACATGAAGTCCTTGGAAACCCTAGGCCCAGCCAAGGAATTGGCTGCATGTCTCCAGGATTCTGGCAAATTCCACTCCAAAGGCAAAACAATCGAATCACGGTCTCAACAACGTTGGGTGGAAGGAAGAAGTGTTGTCCTTGTCAGGCGCAGCAGAAAATCATCTCGGACAGGACAAAAGACCAGGGAATGCGCGTTGTGTTTGTGTTGTTGGAAGAAGACACAGTGCAATAACCCTACAACGTACGCTTAGGTATGACACGGATGGTGGTGGTGATCAACCGGAAAAAATGTCACGGCGGCTACTCCGTTAGCTGAAGCGTTGAATTCGAGAGCCCTATTCATCAGGTGAGGGCCGGGAAGGATTTGCGGTGTACTGAGATGTGGCATGATCCACCATTCTCTTTTTTGTTCTCAGGTTTTCCGTCTGTGCGGTTGTGATTGGCAGGGCTGTCCCGATTAGGAAAACGATGGTAGTGTTACTATGAATAGAAATCAATAGCTCCACCGCTACGTGAGAGAGAAAGCAACAATGCGGGAATGTCGAAGAACGGAAGGGAAGTCCTAGGAAGGGAAAGAAAGGGAGAAGTAAGTGGAAAAGAGAATACCTAGCCACTGAGCTGTTGTGTTCTTAACGTGGGTGAAGATCGGGCACGGAGCTGCGTTTGGACCAAGTTGACTGACATTCCCCCTGGATAGAAAGTTTGTGTCGCTGTTGAACAGAAGATCATGGTTTGGCATGTACACTGATGATCTTTGCCATGACATAGGTTGTATACCAATGATTTATGGTGATTTGAGAGCCTTTGAGGATTGTGAGGCAGTAGAAGTGCGAGGAGTTCGACGCTTGAAGCATACATCAATCATTCCCGGGACTTGGAGTTGACTGCGCGGAAAAATCCGTAACTAAACCAAGGGGGAAAGGAGAACGGTGGGGAATGTTCTTTCGACCAACAAGTTTGCTCACGAGTTCTGAGAAACTATGTTCGGTGGGTACGGCGCCTCGAAAAGGTTTCTTCATATTGAAAATGGTGGATGGAGTCGTATATATAAGGTCCCGTGCTCTTTCTCCTGTGTTCGTATTCCTGGTACACTGTGCTTCGCTTCACTGGATCTTCTACGCACAGAGTTCATCCCTTGGAGGTTGTACACGAAGATCGTCCGTTCCGTAGGGGATTTACGATTGCCGTCAATGATCGTGAAAAACGGATCTACTCGTATCTGCGGGTCATGCTCGATGGTAGTCTAGTTGCCGCAATACGAAGGGTGGGAGCTTAGATACGAGAAAGGATCCGGACACTTGGTAGTGTCAGCGTATCTGAGGGTCTGTACACAACGTTAATCCAACCTATCTACAAGACATGTAACATGTTCATAGTTGCGAGGAGAAGTTTGCGGTTGTTGGCGGACTCCAGCGTCTTGCATACTGATCGAATAATCGGCCAACCCCTGAAGTGTGCTGATGCATTTTTCCTGTGGTATGCACTCTCCTTTCAGGTACATGCACGCACTGCGAGAAAGTCGCTGGGCGATGCTTTTGTTCATATGCCAAATCAGTAGTCGTCCCACTGCGAGCACTTTGTTGTTGTAAGCGAATGCTACCGGATGTTCTGGCCCGTGGATATATTACACCAATCTTGGCGGTCGACTCTGAAACGCACCCCATTTAGCGGTGAAGTTCCTTCAAGTTAGGATGCGCAAAGAGCGCGGTTGTTGTTATTACAGCGCAGCATGAAGTGCGCAGTTCGACTTGTCTTGGAGTAGGAAAGACGGCGGTTCGTTCATGCGGCTGCTATAGCCACTCTGCCCTGGAGGGCGTCATCGATGGGGCTTGACCCCTTCTGCTCGGCGATTCTCCCCCAAGATTCGGGGTGAGCTCGTATCACGGGTCACCGGTATTACGGAAGTCCGTGTCATCTCGGTTGAACCTTGGCGGTTAAGCGGTACGTGTAGCTTCGTGAGACAACGTTATTATGCCAAGTGGTGTGGTAGATGCACTTGACGAGAGCAAGGAGGATGGGGAAGCGGTTTCTGGAGGAGTGAAGCTTTGGGCTGGGAGTGAGTGGCCAAGATTATGCAGTCGGGGAGATGATTTGAAGAAAGTCGGTCGGGAAGCTTGGCCGCTTATCTCAGAAAACGGTCAGTGTCCGATTCATGCGGGTAATAATCTGCAACTAGAACGCGTCATCGGTGCAATGAGGGATGCCGCGATGCCGCTCTCGACGCAAACGCTGCATTTGGTTGGACAATTGCTCCAGCTGAAAGAGAAGATGCGATATTCGACCGAACAGCTCCCAGAACAGAATAATGCGGGCGGTGAATGAAATCATCGGTCATCTCGGGCAGTCGGAGCACATGAATAGAAGGCTGCTGCATGGGATCGACTGTTAATAACACTGGCCGGGACGTGGGCCATGCGAGAAGATTTTCCCTCGCCACAGGCGGCTGAAATTGAGGCGCAGAGGTCAGGCCGGACATTGCTACTGGAAGCGTGCACCCATGACTTTACGACTGGGATGCGGCAGCACAGCGTGAGCGAAAGTTAGGGGGAGTCAGGAGAGCGAAGAGACTCTGGGGGGTTCTCGAACGGGCTCTGCTGCTGTATCGATAGGACCCCGCCTTTTGCGGCGGTGGGAAAGGCAGCATTTCGGGCCTGAATCCTGATGCAGCCTGTGAGAGCTCCTTCATTGACGCAGGAAATGAGGGCAAGTGAGTCAGCCCACAGGGCAGGCCGGAGAGCCAGGTGCCAGGCCAAATCTCCACCTCGACCGATTGCGGCGGTGCTGTGAGTCTGTGAGCAGCAGAGCACGAAGAGGCCCAGCACGAGCACGCAAGACCAGCACACACGAAGCGATGGGCCATGGGCCATGGGCGACGACGACTCAGCCAGCGATGACGATGTTTCGATAAGGGTTTTGCTTGCAGGTGACAGGGCGCTGAGCCAGGCGTGGCCCCAGTTTATATGAAGATCTCCACCCATGGTGAAACGCAGCGCTGGCGTGCACGCCCTGCGGAGGGAAATAAGCGTAAAAAATGCCGGCGAGTGGGATGGGCGACGACGCGCAGGGCGGGAGATGCTGGCGGTGCGTGGAGCCACAAGATGAGCATCGGCGAGCGGCGGCCTGTGAGAGGCGAGGTGTGAGAAGGTGTGAGAAGCATCGCCCAGGCTGGCTGGCGCCGCCAATCGCACGCCAGGCACTGCCGACTGCCCCTGACGCTAGCTCCCGAACCGGCGCCGCAAACTACAGGGTACCTACTCGCCGTCACCGCCTGTGGTGCACCTAGGAACCCGGGGAATCCAACGAATCAGCCGGCCAACCACTGCTGTAACGGCGCTCACTCCCGCCCGAGGCCTGGGCTGACTGCCTCCTGCACCAGTCAAGGCCCATGGACGCCCAGGGGCCCGGCGCGGCGCCACGAATGTTTCTGTTTGCTAGCCGCCGCCCGCCGGGCTCACCAGGGCCAGACATCACCAGGCTGAGCGGACGGACCAAGCGTGCAACGAGCCTGCGGCTGGCCCGGGAGCGACCGGGGATGCTTGGTGCGATACGAGGGGGGCCCTGGCGGAAGACTTGCTCAGTTCAGGCTGGCGCCAGGGGAAGAGCCCACTCACGGAGCCTGTGCGATTCGGCGATCTGCTGGGCGCCGCGACTAAGCCGCCTGGGTGGCACACAGGCGGTCCGCGCTACCGCTGCCCATTAATCTCCCGCTCACATATACAAGCTCTCCGCCGTTCGCTATCCAGTCCTACTTTCTCTCTACGCTCAAAGCTCACAGTCCTACGACAATAATCAACTCTTGACTTCGGTCGTCCATTCTTTCGAGAACTTCCACTCTCTTCCAACTACAAGCCGAAGCTTTTGCGCCAACTTCTCCCCGTTTCTTTCCAGAACAACTCTTCCACCGTCAACATGAGGTCCTTCACCGTTGCTGCCATCTTCGCCGCCGCCGCCCTGGCCGCCCCCAACCCGGACAAGACCGTCTACCAGACCGAGGAGGTTACCATCACCTCTTGCGGCCCCGAGGTCACCAACTGCCCGGCCAGCTCCCACGCCACCCAGGCCGCCACCACCCCGGTCGCTTCGGTCCCCGTCTCCTCCAACGTTGAGGGCGTGACCTCCGCTCCCAGCGCCTCGGCCCCCGCTGCCTCGGCCCCCGCCGGCTCGGCCCCCGCTCCCTCGGGCCCTGCCCCCGCTGCCGAGACTCCCTCCGCCGAGCTCTCCACCTCGACCATCTACTCCACCCTGATCTCCTCGGGTGCTGAGGGTGTTGTCACCCAGACCATCGCCGTCTCCACCACCATCTGCCCGGTCACCGCCACCCAGACCCCCGGTGCCCCCGCCGAGACCCCCGCCGCTGGCGCTCCCCCGGCCAACACCCCCGTCAGCTCTGGTGTTGAGGGCTCCGCCCCCAAGCCCAGCGGCAGCGCTCCCGCTGTCGCCACTCCCGGCGTCCCCGTCTCCTCGGGCGTCGAGGGCTCGGCTCCCAAGCCCAGCGTCCCCGCTGGAGGTTCGTCTACTAACACTTGTGAACCTATTATCTCGACCAGCACGATTTACATTACTCCAGGTGCTCCTTCTCAGCCCGCTGGTACTGGCTACGTCCCGTACCCCACTGGCGGCCCTTACGCCTCCTCCGCGGTTGCCGGCACCCCTGGGTAAGTCTTCATCCTACCATTGATGCCTATGAGAACTTGAAGCTAACCGCCAATCAGTGTCCCGGTCGCCCCCACCACTCCCGCTGGCACCCCCGCTAGCACTCCTCAGGCTACTCCTCCCTCGTTCACCGGCGCTGCCAACTCCCTGAACGCTGCCGGTGCCTTCGCTGGCTTCGGTGCTCTCGCCGCCTTCTTCTTCTAAATGCATCAAGTCATCATCTTCAACTAAAGCCTCCGGCAATGGTCTTCCTCAATCGGGATGACACCATTGACGTGAAGGCTATGGCTTATTCTTGCATCATGAGGCGCGGGGTATCATTTTGAACTTCTTGGGTTATAAACTTTTAGGGCTGGAGCAACAGTCTCTTTTGTACAGCTTCTAATCTTTTCATTGGGCGATGGCGCCGTTGCACAATATCCAACCGCGCGACGGGTCACGCGACGGGCTGTGTGGATAGTTGGAAATGAAGTTTTTGGCTTAATCGGCCTTCTTGAATCTGCATGCTTGTGTGCCGGATGCAATTTTGAATCAAAACTCGACCGATTCTTCGGTGTGGTGAAGTGCAGCCTTGGACCCCCCTTGCATTTGCCATGCAGATATTCACATTCCAGTGCCTTGCAGCGGTCGATCACTCTTTTCCTCGGAAACCCGACGCCATGGAAAGGATTCAGCCCTTAATATCGTCTTCTCACCGTCTCGAAACGCGATTTACAACATCGTCTTCCCTCTCCTTGCCGTCTCGACGTTGGAAAAGTCGCTTAACCCACCTCCCACACATTCCACGTCTGATCGTCCGAAACACCAAACGCGGGAACGGGAAAACAACTTCAGCACGGAAAAACAGGGACCGAGTGGCGATCAGTGATTGGTGGCGTGCATGATTATGCTTCACTGCTACTACCCAACTATCGCTGCCGCACTTGACGTTTGACGTTTAATGGACTGGACCAAACACATTGCTAGCGTAGAAACTGTAAGCCACGGCGCAAATATAGTGCCTGTCTATCCATTTTGGGAACGGAAGGAGCTACTGTTCTCGAGAGTGGAAAAACAGAAAGTCTCCTGGACTAACCTCTTTCCTACCAGTTCTTCTCTTCCCTTCCAACGAAAGAGTTCTCGTGCTTCAAATAACTTGAGCGCTTTTTGCGTTCTTTCTGAAACCGATGGTCATGACAGCTGGACAGCTAAGGCGGCGCACTTGGGGCGAGAAGGGGAGAAGGAACGAGGGTTAATTAAAGTGCGACGGCGGTTGTGCCCGTTTGGGCCTCATACTGGTAGAAGGACCATGAGCCTGGGCGTTGTGTATGTTACACGTTCTTTTGTTTGGCGGGGGGTTGGAGGTGGAAGCAGAGTGGGATGCGACAGCCTGTACAGGAGGACCTCGGTCAGTGAATAAGGACTCCATTGGTAAGAATCATGAAGGGTAGGTACAGTGGTGTCAGTAATGGATTGAAACAGCGGTCACTGCTTGTGAGGAAGCCATCGCAATTCATTTCCCACCACATCTACAAGTGACTTTCACCGGTATAGGTCAAATGAGGTGAGCGGCAAGAAAAGAAAAAAAAGGCAAAAACTATCGCCTACTGGGGTCCTTGTGACGTCTGTGGTCACTCATTCAAGGACGCGCTGGCAGGCGATAGAACAGATTTAATAGGTATGATCTGTTTTTCAACCCGAGCCTCGAACCCAGAACCTACGCGTTGGGTGCCTAGAGTAACTTCTTCTCAGAATTTGAATTGTACGGGCGTATAAATCCACCATCTGAGCCTCAATGCTACTACACTAGGCGAGCTTATGGGAGTAGTCTAACTGCGAGGGTATATATACACCCCCCTTCTTGCATCTGACCGCTAGCGTGAAGTTGTTTTTTTGTTCCAAGATCCCGTCCTGACCTATCACACCTTGAGCATACCCTTGTTTTTAATATCCATAATCTTCGCGCTAGCCATCGGATGCAAGAGAGGGGGGTGTACCGTCCGTCCCGCGTGTATATCTCTAAATAGAAACCAAATTAAATCGACGTCTGCGTAGCTGTGATAAACTCTTCCAGTTCATGCGTACTCAATGACGTACATATGTGTGCGTTGGAGAGACTTGGGCATCAACATCGTAAACGTGCTATAAAGCTTATTGAGATAAGCTTACAGCACACTGCCCTAACTGTTTTACAATTAAACCACAAGCCGATATCAGTGAAAACTCAAGTAGTAGGAGAGCCGCGATTGTCTATAATACAGACAACATACATGGACAGAGTGGATATGCACTCACGAGACCATGGTCCCGCACCCAAAAAACGCCGCATTTTGATACTCTTCATCCGTAGCCTATTATGCCACCCTGGTCTCAACCGTTCCAATCGGCCGTTCCACCAATTCGAGGCAGCCTTCCACAACCTTCTTCCTCGCATCCTCACTGCTCACATTCTTCCCTCCCAGGTAGAGCAGCCAAGTCAACCTGCTTAGCCTCTCATCCTTGACAGTGCCCAGCCTCTCCAGCGGGCCCATCCCACTCCCGCTCTTTTCGGTCGCCTGGTATAACATCTCCAGCCCGCCTTCCACTTCTCTCCTCAGCAGCAGCACCGACCCCTTGCCAGCTTTGCCGCGCGCATTGAACAGCGCCTTGAAGTCCTTCATCGCCAGACCAAACGCCTCGTCGTTGTACTCGGGCTCGATCTTTGCCTGCTGCGCCGCGATGTTGGCCTCCTGCATACGCTTCGTGATGCCCCGCACCATACCGTCGCGAAGATGCTGGAAGTTCGTGTCGCGGGTCGGGACGATGCGGAATGCCATGTTTGCCCGCAGCTCGGGGTTCCGCAGGAGGGACTCCCATATCGCGCTCGAGTCGGCGGAGTCCAAGAGGCTGGTACGGAGTTGGCTCTTCTCGCCAGGAATCAGCGCCGATGCCATGGGGTTGACCTGCTTGATCAGGGCAGCCTGCAGCCTAGGCAGCGCCGAGGTCTCGACGTAGAGGCCCACGACGTAGACTTGAATGCTCAAGAAGGATACTGTGCGGATGCCTAGGCCAAGAAGCGTGTACTCGGTCTCCCTAGCCCCCTTTGCCACACCATCGTCACCCACTGCCGTGGGGAGCTTGATCGTCTTCGGGAATACCGGCACGCTGCTCGTGCCCGTCTCGACCAGCTCGATAGTATCCGCGCCGATTGCCTTGAGCTTGTCTCCCGGCGCCACCACGACCTTTCTGCCTTGGAATTCGCGCACTACGTCCGCTGGCGCGTCCGTCTTCTCGGAGACTTTCTTCTGCATATCCTCCAGATCGATGTTGTACACGACCGCCATGGGGACAAGTATGCAGATGAGGCATCCTAGAGCTGCGTAGTTGCGGCGTCTGCTGTAGTATGCGCGGCGGATGGCTTCGGCGCGGTGGACGGCAACGGGGTCGAGCGGGTTCACATGCTTCAGGTCTGGCTCGCCGGTAGTGCGAGTGCTGTAGCGGGAGGCTGCATTGCCGCCTTTGTCCAACAGATTCTCGAGCTCAGCGAGATCGTCGTTCAAATTATGAGAAGGAGCGCGCGTCGAGTTATAGCGGAGGGCGTGGCATGCTGGCGCGGTACGGAGGACGGTCGAAGCGGGTTGGCGGGAGTGCGCGAGGACCCGGATGGGGCGTAATCGGGAGAGGTTGCGGGCGGTTAGGTTGAGAGACATAGCTAGTGCTTTCTGTTGCTCAATGGCTTGGAAGTGGAAGGTGTCCAGGGAAAGTGGGTGAAGGTGTGGGGAGCTGGGGTAAAGGTGGTACGACGATCGATGATGTACATGCCCGAATGGTCGGCGACAGAAAGCTTGATCTTCTCCGCGACCAAAAAGTTGTTGCCGGTCGCGTTTCCCACCGACACGCGTCACACGTCGCGCGCGTCTTCCAGGCCCGCAGCCAACACCACTACTCGCCACTCCGCGAAGCGATTCCCAACATGCCTCTCGTGCGCAAGCGCCGTGCGGTGAGTGAACTCTATGTCTACTCTAGCCGTAGAACGTCACTGACTGATTTCGTACAGCCCGTCGCGGACGATGCCTCAGACCACGAGCCCACTCCTACTCAGCGCCGCCGTGCCTCTCCAGATTCCGAGGTCGAGTACGGTGACGGTGCGACGCAGGAGGATCAGCAGCTACAACAAATGGCGAAGAAGCTAGTGAGAATGGCCTTGGCATGCGAGTACGCCAGGATACCCATTCGTCGCACGGATATCAGCGCAAAAGGTCATTATACTCTTTGTCCTTGTCTGAACTGACAGTCTGCTGACTGCTGGGAATACAGTGTTGGGCTCGCAGGGAAGGCAATTCAAGCATGTCTTCACCGAGGCACAGCTGCAGTTGAGAACCGTCTTCGGTATGGAGATGACGGAAATGCCTCGCGCAGATAATTTCACCGTTCAGCAACGTCGACGTAAGAACAGCTTCTCAGACAATGTTTGTTGCTTTCACATCTGATATGTCTATTGCAGAGGCCGCGCAAAGAGCCGAGAGGCAGAGCACCACAACGACGACGAACTGGGCACTTACAAGCACCCTACCTGACAAATATCGGCGCTACGACATCATACCCCCACCAAAGGTGCCTACCTTTTCCGAAGAGGCCGCCTACCTCGGACTTTACTCGTTTGTCGTCACTTGCATCATACTCGGAGGTGGTGAACTCCCAGAGGCGAAACTCGACCGATACCTCAAGCGTGCCAACGTAGACCAGACCACGCCGGTCGGCTCAACAGAGAAGCTGCTCGCCCGAATGAAGAAAGATGGCTATGTCAAGCTTGTTTCAAAAACGGAGGGAAATGAAAGCGTCAACTATTGGATAGTGGCCGGGCGTGGAAAGCTAGAGGTGGGACAAGAGGGTGCAGCAGGTATGGTTGGAGCTGTGTATGCCAACAACAAACCCCAAGATCTCGATCAGAGGTTGGAGCGCAGTATGCAGCTCAACCAAATAAGACAGGTTACTGCAGCTGCAACCCAGGTGGACGGTGAGGAACAGAATGGAACAGGCAGGGGAAGGGCCCGCCCGAGGCGACAACAGCAAGAAGATGGAGCAGAGGAAGAGACGGATGAGGAGTGACAGGTCGTGGCTAAAGTTATGGACTCCTAAGAAGGAGGGTACGGCGTTTGGTACAAGGATCATGGACATCTGTTAAAGGGTCGGGAGTATATACTTGGGGACTGCATTTATTCCCCTTCTGCTTCGAGGCGTTTACTGTACGAACAGAGATGGTTTCAAAAGATCGACATGCATAGAGTCTCCCCAGGCCAGTCGGCATGATCCGAGCAAAGTGGGTCCATGGGATCGCGTGTCGTGCCTACAGGGGGTTGTGCATCCGACCGCTAAGTAGGGTTATCCATCTGGATTCTGGATTGGCCAAGAAAACATCCGGATGAAGGCTTCAACTCCCTATAGCTCTTATTAGGTGGAGAGGAGGTCAGAGCTGGTCTGGCTCGTCCGGATCACCGCTTGAGCCCCCATGTTGTAGAGTGAACAAATACACGCTAGCGGTCGGACGCAGAACCTCTCTGTAGGCAAACAAAGGCGACATGCTACGAAAAGCATGTCTGGAGGGCGTTGGGGGCGACGGCAGTACCTGGCATGACGTGTTGGGAAGGCCCGCCCGTTTGCGAGAGCTGGGGGAGCACAGCATGGCGCGAGGCGGGACCGCACTGACTCGTCGCCGATCACCTCCAAGTCGTCGTCGCGTCTTCTGTGCAGTCTCCGCTTCCCCATCTCCATCACGCGCCCCAATCGACCGCCCGCTGTGACCGCCTAAACACACCGCCATGCGCTCTCGAGTCCTCTGAACACGCTCCAGTTTCCTTCCCACAAACGCACCGCAGCTGCCCTTGCTCCGCACCACCGCAACCATGAGCTTCAAACTCTCCGCGCTGCTGAATCCCGCCTCCGAGCCCTCGAGTCCAAAAGCCCAGCCTTCAGAAGCCTCCCAGGTTCCAGTGGCCCCAACTTCTGGCGCCTCTGTACTTTCGCCGTCTATAGGCCCGGAAGGCTCCTCAAATGCCATCTATGACGCAGCCGACGCGTTGACTGGCCTGGCACACGGCGGCCCTTCGCCACGCAACAGCGTCTCGCAGGACGGTACTTCCGCGCTTCTCTCGAACACCGATCAATCCGCACAATCAGGAGGATACTCAGAAGTGCGTCGGACAAGTAGTTATGGCTCAGTGGCGGTGCCAGTCGAGCCCTCAGCCGTCGATCCCGCGCTGCAGCAGCACTCGCCATCATTGGAGCAATATCATCATCGCTCGAAGTCTCCCGAGGAACAGCGCAGACAGTCGCTGATATCAATGTCTTCGAATCCGACCATTCTTCCTCCTATACACACCCTCGAAGGCATACCCGAGAGACGGCCAAGTGACCAGGCGCAGCCACTTCAGG
The DNA here is from genome assembly GCA_023082095.1 of Dothiorella sarmentorum. Taxonomy (NCBI): domain Eukaryota; kingdom Fungi; phylum Ascomycota; class Dothideomycetes; order Botryosphaeriales; family Botryosphaeriaceae; genus Dothiorella; species Dothiorella sarmentorum. Next base: position 18,456 of record JAJMVL010000113.1, read on the forward strand.
CCAATTCGTACGGACACGACGCGTCGCAGATCGTCTCGACGTCACCTACTGAGCCGTCTAAAGACGATGTGCTGTCACCGAACGCTGTGGCACAGAGTCGAGAGCCTGACTACGTGCGTGCGGAACCCACGACTGCTCAGGTTCGGGTGCCTTCACCACCAAGTCACTCCGTAGACGCAGCAACTTCACAAGCATCTGTCCATTCACCTACTCCACAAGTTAAGCTCGAGCCAACGGCGACATCTCGGGAACCCACCCCCGCACAAGCCGCAACCGAGACCGAGCAAGGCGGTAGGATCCTCGACGTAGAAACTCTCAAAGCGGTCGCCAGCGCCAGGAACGAACACGGTCTACGCGGAGCCAGCCGAGAGGCTTCAACGGCAACAGCTTCGACCGCGCCCGCCATGGAACCCACGCCGGCGCCACCCACTGTGCCGAAGAAGCGAAAGCCCGTGGACAGCAAGATCAAGAAGAAGAGCGGCGTTCCTACGAAACCGAGCAATAAGAAACGAAAGGTCGAGGAGGACCCGGGCAGGCCTTCACCTACACCCTCCTCGAAAGCTTCGAAAGCCAAAGGAAATAAAAAGTCTCAAACTGGCACTCCAGCCGCCGGAAGTTCGCCAGCACCGCATTCGTCGCCCCCGCCGCAAACCGCCGACGACGACGAAGACGAAGAGTCAGGCTCGGATGATGGAATATACTGCATATGCCGCAAGGGCGACAACCACACGTGGATGATTGCATGCGATGGAAGCTGCCAGGACTGGTACCATGGCAAGTGCGTCAACGTTCTAGAGTCGGACGGCGATTTGATCGAGAAATACTTCTGCCCGCGGTGCACCGAGGCCGGCGAGGGCCATACAACTTGGAAGCGTATGTGCCGGCGGGAAGGATGCCGTCGACCGGCAAGGCGTGAGGAACAGAGCAAATACTGCTCGGATGAGTGCGGTGTTCTGTTTTTCAAAGAGATTGTCAATCTGCGAGGGGCCCAAGCCGGGACTAATGGCGGCTCAGCTGGCCAGAGGAGCAAGCGCGATCGTCGCAAAGCGAACTACACTGATGAGATACACGACGGAGAGGATACGGAAGACGATGGTCCGTCCGGACCACGCGGAGGCACTGTGTCTGCCCGTGATCTCAAGGCACTGACGCTTTCGGCTCGCGATGTGGATCACTTTAAGAACCTGGGTAACAGCATGCTCAGCCCGCCCACCACAGCATCACCCTCTTCCCCGACCTTCAAGCAAGAAGCCCCACTCTCTGTCTCAGACGCTACCCGCGTCACCGCCATCGAGGCCGAGATCCGAGACCTGACCAAACGCGTCGACCTCCTCAAAGACCGCGAAAACTTCGTCACCATAGCGCGCGAGCAGGCGAACCGCCTAGCGGAGCGCGAGGGCGTCAAGCCAAAGGACCTGTGCGGCTATGACTCCCGCCTCAACTGGAGCGAAGGCGAGTTCGGACTCTGGCGCTCCACGCCGAAAGGCAAGGCTTGCCTCCGGCAGGGCGTCCTCGAAGCCGAGCCGGAAGAACAGGACAGGGACGACGTCGAGATGGTGGACGGCGGCGACAAACCTCTCGTCAACGGCAACAGCGCCGCCACCGATGCGGACGGCGACGTCGACATGTCCTCCAAACCAGACACGGTGGCTGTCGATGGGGCCGCCTCCAGCAGCAGCAGCAGCAGGCAAGACCTCCTGCCCCTTGTCCTCGCCCCACCAGACCTCTGCATGAAGAAACGCTGCCAGCGCCACACGCAGTGGGGTAAGATTGCCAACTACGACGTCTCGTTCGAGCTCAGCGTCGCCAAGGAGCAGATCCGCGAGCTCGAGGCCGACGCGCGCGATATTCGCCATCGCGCGCTTGTCAAGTTGCGCAAGGAGCAGAAGAGCAACAATAGCGCTGCTGCTGCTGCTGCTGCTGCTGATGCTACGGACGAAAACACCACCGCTGCGGCCGTTGACGGAAGAGATGATGTGGAGAAGGAAGGTTGGGTTGAGGTGTTGGGTTGAATATTGTTGTCCCGTCTTTTTTTTTTCTCCTCAGCCTTCTTGTTTTTACTTTCTCCCCCTCCTTTTTCTCTCTCTTTTTGCTGCATTACAGTCTGGCGTTTCACAAGTCGGGAATCAGGCAAAATGGACGGCGGGGGTACATGGTGCTTTAATCTTTTGCCTTTCGGGAGGAAAAAAAAGTAGCTTTGGCTACCACTACTCATTTCTACGACATAAAATAGGGAACGCCGGATGGGAAAAATTCTGGCAAGGGTTAGGCGTCTACGGTTTTTTTTTTTTTTTTTTGAGGGGAGGGAATTTGCTTATCCGGCTGATATTCCAACATCAGCCTGCAAAAAGGGGGAGGTCTGGATGGAGTCATCGCTCTCAACTCTATTCGCTCTCCGGGATACTAGGGAGAGTCGATAGCGGCGTTCAAAAGCGTTTCTGGTGTTGCGACGCTCTATCTTGCAGTCTAGTCTCACATCTCTCTCCACTTTTCAATTAGCTCCCTCAGTGGAAAATATTCCGAGGTTAGTGAACGGCCCGTACATTACTCTATCCGTTCGAGCTATCAATCGATTCGATGATGTTGATGTTCAAATGTGTCTTCGTGATTCTCTACTTTTTTTTTCTTCGGTCTATCGTGATGTTTCTACTACGCTACTGTCATTCTGAGAAAGATGACTGAGCGTCTACACGCCATCATCTGTCTTTTCTTTTTGTCTCTTTGGCGCGTTGTTTCAGCTCAGGCCTGATCGATGATAATCGAAGCACCATCGTCCACTTTACAAGAAGACCTCAAGGTTGAGCTCCAGCGCGGTGGTGGGGAAGCTGTTGGGAAGCGTTAGCAAATGAGGCCCAAGGGACGAGCAGGAAGGCGATGGGTCTTACGGCAGCTCGTAGTTCTTGAGCACTGTCGGGTGCAGGATACCAAAGACACCGATGGTTTGCGTCTTTCCGTCCAGGCGCAGCTTGATGGAGGCGGCATGGCCCTTGAAGAAGGTCGGGTCTGTGGGGGCGGAATTAGTTTCTGATTTCATACAGCTGTCGGTTCGCACTCAAAGATGAAGGACGATTAAAGAGAGATACATACCGTCAACCTCCTCAATCCAGTAACCCCCGAGTTTCTCGTTCTTAAGTGCGTCTTCGTGGGTAATGAAGGCGCTCCGAAGCATCAGCATGATGCGGTCGAGCAGACCGTGTACAACCTCAAAGCCGGACGTCTTGCCATACCAGGCAGCGGCGAAGTGGCGCTCGTTCCGGCTCTTGCGCTCGAGCGAAAGGTCCTTGAAGGCAACATCGCTGACCTCAAAGATCTTCATTGGCACGGTGTGGTGCTTGTTCTCACGGATGGTCTTGAGCAGACCGGGCAGCAACGACGTGCGCACAATCTGATACTCGGCCGTCTTGGGGTTCTGCAGACGCACGCACGTTTCGCCGTCATCTTCGCGGTTCAGCCATGCGAAGTTCTCGTCATGCGAGCAGAGAATCAACGGCATGACTTCAGACCATCCTGCCATAGCGGTTTCCGAACGCACGATATCGGCCAGCTTGTTAATCTTGAGCGGCGATGCTACGGCCGCGCTGCGGTTCGGGTACTCACGCGGCAGCTTGTTGAAGCCGTAGCCGATGGCGAGGTCCTCCATGACGTCGCACTGGTGCAGGACATCGGCGCGGGTGACGGGAACGCTGACGTCGAGATGCTTGGGTGAGCTCTTCGACGGCGTGGCGTGCAGCGACATGCGCTGAAGCAGCTTGCACTGCTCCTCTGGGGCTAGGTCCAGGCCGCAGACCTGGTTGAGATAGTCGATCTCCGCCTGCATCTCACGAGGAGTGAGGTCGGGCGACTCACGGGTCTCGCCGTTGTGGGGAGAGACAACCTTGACCGGCTCGACAGTGAAGGGCTCCTCGCAATACATGCTGAACATAGCGCAAACAATGTGGTTCACGATTTCAACCTTGGTCTTGTCGAGAGCAGTGATCTCAATCAAGACGTTCTTAGTGTCTAGGGTGATCTTGGAGTGGTTGCCGTTGATGATAGGCGGCAAGGAAAGGACAGTGCGGTTGGCGTCGTAGATGACGGGGTAGACCGGGGAGTCTCGAATGATGTGCAAGTAACGTCCAAGGTGCTTGTCCTTGTCGTAGAACTCCATCATTTCCTTTGCGGTCATCTCCTTCTCCTGGTTCAGGGGAGTGAACTTGATATCCTCCGGCGCGTGCGCTTCGTAGCTGAAGGGGCCCTTGATGGTGTCCAGGTTGTGCGTTCCGATTGAGACCAGAGTCCGCTGTCTTGCAAGGTTCTGGTGGAGCTTGTCCTGGAGAGCGATGAAGGACTCATAGCGTGCCTTGGTGAAGTTGACGTTGCGCAGGATGGCGCACGAGACCAGCGGTCTTATCCTCGCCGTTTCCTTGTCCACGTTCATGACTTGAAGCTCGCCGCCGGCGGGAGCTGCTAGTCGGTAGTTGGGGATGGATTCTCTGCCGAGGAAGATGTTAAGGTTAAGGGCAATGCCCTCGAAGCACAGCATGTCATATCTGGGGGATCGTCAGCCAGCAGCTCTCTGGCGCTGTCTTGTGGAATGGGCGCATGCCTGTTCGCGGGGATCTCGATCTTCAGCTGGGGAGGCTCCTCGACGCCATCGACAATGGGACGCTTCGAATTGGTGGTCTGGTGGCGTTCAGCGAGGGCTCGCAAAGTTTGGGGAAGAGTTGCTCACGTCCTCGTCGAGCTCAATGCCTGTGGTTTCGTCAGCTTCCGTTTCTAGGGCAGAAAATAGCCAATGCCAGCATACCGAATTCGAAGCACAGCTCATCAAACTCCTCGGTGGTATACCTGTGCGGTTTCAGCACTCATCCAAGCTCAGAGATCGTCTCTGTCTCTGCCCATAATTGCAGGGCGATTCAATCTTGTATTTCCGTGCTTTTGCTCATTGCGTCCGCGGTCTGCCTGCTGAGGCGGGGGAGGGGTGACTAACTCCTTGCCGAGAGACTTGAAGAGCTCGGCCTTGTCCACGGATATGGTAGGCATCGTGATACGATCGCGGCGCGCGGCGGGGCTCTGCTGGGCTGGTGCGTGGGGTGGTGAGGAAGGCGCGCGGGCTGTGGGTGGGCGTTGGCGGACGGGCAGCAGCGACCGAGGAGCTGTGGGAGCGGCGGACTGGGGATGCGGACACTTCTGCTCTTCTTGCGTGTGCCTGGCTGCTGGGACGGACGTTTATGTCGTTGGCGGCGGAAGAGTCATCGCGCTGGCGATTTTCTCTATGCGCGACAGCTCCCGCCCCGCTACCTGAACGTCTGTGCGTCAGGAATCGCCTTGTCTGTCTAACAACCAACACTCGACCAGAGACACCCGCCGCAAACATAACCACCACCTCTCCAGCACGGCCAGACCTGGCTCTTTACGCACGCCGGGTCGCTTCGCATCGCACCTACACCCGCTCCAACTCTACGCCGCCCTCCTCACCCACTGCACACCGCCCTGCGCACCACCGCACAACAGACGTCACCCCGTCCTGCATTCGCGACCTGCATCCTCAGCCGCGCTCCCTACTGTCCCCGACCCACTCGCGTCGTGACCCGACATGGAGGCCCCCAACCAGTCCGACGAGCTATACCCCATCGCCGTCTTGATTGACGAGCTGAAGGTACGCCCGCCAGCCACCCTGCCCGAGCGCTCCCCAGGCTGATGCTTTGCAGCACGATGATGTCCTGCTACGACTGAACGCGATCCGCCGCCTCTCCACCATTGCCCTGGCCCTCGGAGCCGAGCGGACGCGAGATGAGTTGATACCTTTCCTCGATGGTTCGTTGCGCAACACCCAACGGGGGCCCGCACCCATGCTGATGACGCCCTGCAGAATCTGTCGAGGACGAGGATGAGGTCCTGACCGCTCTGAGCGAGGAGCTCGGCAACTTCGTGGAGTACGTCGGTGGTCCCGAATTCGGCCACGTGCTCATCTCACCCCTCGAGAACTTGGCTGGCATAGAGGAGCCCTTGGTTAGGGAGAAGGTCCGTCGCACTTTCGCTCCAATTGGGCACTTGACACCGCGCTAACCCACCACAGGCCGTTGAATCTCTCAACAAGGTCTGCCAGGAGCTTAACCAGCAGCAGGTCGAGGAGTACTTTGTACCTCTCACCATCCGCCTCTCCACCGCCGACTGGTTCACGTCCAAGATCTCCGCCACCGGCCTCTACGTCGAGCCCTACCCCAGAGCATCCGCCCAGGCGCAGGAGACCCTCAGGCAGCACTTTGGCAAGCTTGTCCACGATGACACTCCTATGGTCCGGAGGCAGGCTGCGAACAACCTGGCGAAATTCGTGAAGGCCGGCATGCCTCCTCAAACCGTCATCGAGGACATGATCCCGCTTTTCCAGCGCCTGACCACCGACGACCAAGACAGCGTAAGGCTGCTGACCGTCGACGTCCTGATCGCCATCGCGGAGGTGGTCCCGAAGGAGGAGCAGACGAGTCACGGTGTTCTGCTTACGGCATTGAGGCATCTCTTTGAGGACAAGAGCTGGAGAGTGCGATACATGGTTGCGGATCGCTTTGAGAAGGTACGGCGCTCGAATCTGTAAATTGTTGGGTCAAAAACTGAACAAATGGTGCTGCAGATCGCAAAGGCTGTGGAGGAGGAGCTGATCACGAGGGATCTTGTGCCTGCCTTCGTCAAGCTTGTGAAGGACTCCGAGGCAGAGGTGCGGAGCGCCATCGCCGGCCAAATTCCTGGTATGAGATTATTCCCACATAAAGCGAGTTTCTGAGCTAATTGCAATCAGGCTTCTGCAGGCTTCTCCCCAAGGAGACCCTGCTCCAGGAGGTTATGCCGAACATCGAGGAGCTGGTCTCGGACCAGTCTCAGCACGTCCGCGCTGCTCTTGGCACCCAGATTAGCGGTCTTGCACCCATTCTCGGCAAGGACGAGTAAGTACCACATCTGTTAGTTTACTTGGTGTCTAGCCACTAAACCCTGTCAGGACCATTACGCATCTCCTTCCTATGTTCTTGCAGATGCTCAAGGATGAGTTCCCCGACGTCCGCCTTAACATCATCTCAAAGCTTGAGCAAGTCAACGATGGTGAGCATCTTTGAAAAGGCCCACTAAACTAGTCTTGCTGCAATTGCTAATGTAGCCATCGCAGTCATTGGCATCGAGCTCCTTTCTCAATCTCTCCTTCCCGCTATCGTCCAGCTGGCAGAAGACAAGCAATGGCGCGTCCGCCTTGCTATCATCGAATACGTTCCTCTCCTTGCCAGCCAGCTTGGTGTCCAGTTCTTCGATGAGAAGCTTAGCAGCCTGTGCATGAGCTGGCTAGGCGACACCGTCTTCTCCATTCGCGAGGCTTCCACTCAGAACCTTAAGAAGCTTACCGAGGTCTTCGGTGTCGACTGGGCGAACGAGGCCATTGTGCCCAAGGTGATGGCCATGGGTGCCCACCCCAACTATCTCTACCGCATGACCACCTGTTTTGCCATCTCTGTAAGCTTGCGTTACCTGCTGTCCCTTTAACAGCATACTGACATAATCACAGACCCTCGCTCCTGCATTAAGTCTCAACGTCATCGAGGCCTCTATCCTGCCCATGATGGAGAAGCTCGTTGACGACCGCATTCCCAACATCCGCTTCAACGTCGCCAAGTCGTACGAGGTGCTCATCAACGTGCTGAAGCGTCTGCCGGAGACGGGTACCATCGTCGAGATTGAGAAGGCCGGCACGACCCCTGAGCCTTCGCAACGCGGCAACGAACTCATCCAGAACTCGATTCTGCCCAACCTCGAGAAGCTGCAGCAGGATGACGACGTCGATGTTCGGTACTTTGCCACGACTGCGGCGAATAGCTTCACGGACGCCATGCACACGGAGCCTTAGATTTGGACTGGTTGCTATGTATTCCATTAAAACATCCTAGCTAGCGGCTCAGGTATCGTCGGAATAGGCAATTGATGGATGGGAAGAGAGTGTGTGCGTGCGTGTTTTCCGTGTTGTAGGTGATGGTTTCTGGATCGATTTTTTTTAAAGGCAAAAAGAGAAAAAAGGACAGATACCAGAGGAGGTGTGGTTTTTCGAAAGAAAGCGCATCATGGTGATTGATGGATTGAAGGGGGGAATTACCAACAAACTTTTGTAGAGTCCTTCCTTTTCTCCTCTCGCTGCCAGTGGGTCTTTTTCTTTATATCAGCGAGAGGGCAAAGCGGACTACTATTAATTGGGACTTTGAGTTTTCGCCAAAGGCAATAACATACGAAAGATGGCTTTTCTTTTTTTTCATCTGTTTTCACGATCATGGAGATCGAATAGAGGTGTGGTCGGTAGATGTGGGTATGCATGTACATGTTGGCCGGTCTGCTATTCGCCCCAGCGTCCCTCCACTCCCCTATTTTCCCCTGCCCCACTCACTCTCTTTTGTCCTCCATCTCCCCTGCTTTTCCTCTATTTTCGCTTTGCTTGCCTACGTACTGCGCTGCATGGCAAGAGCATTCGCCCTACCTCTCTTTTCGTGCACCACAATGTCATTTCTCACAACCTGTTTTTTCTTCTTTCGGTCTTGAGATCACGTGAAGCAGTTGCATATGTGATAATGCGTTGGTTGCGTCCCGTTGGTCCGCGCATTGTTGAGTTGTCCGCCCTGCCCTACAGCCTCATCTGCACAGAGTGACGTGCTTTCGCGCGCGGCGGATTTTCCGCGGCTTTGGCGCTAAACCCTCTGTGGCCAAGCAGCGCAACTCCAATCGTTGAGATGGAGGTTGGGCACTAATCCATATTTCGCAAGACAGGCATACCTATCATTACACTTGACTGCATGTGATGTTTGATGCGAAGAAAATAAAACACTTTTTTTGAGTGGCTGCCATGTAAAGGTATGTAGGTACTGTACATGCTCCCCTCGATTACCTCTAGCTTCGTGAGAGCAAAAAGAGTAACGACCACCGATTTCCTTTCAATCTTTTCTGCTGACCGCGCGCCGTTGAACGCCGTATGGGTAGTAGTCGATCTTGTCCGTCCCTGCGCCCGAGAATGCCATCCACCACTCTGAATCGCCCTCAGCCCCGTCACGCTGCACCGCTTCAATCCACTTCCATATCCTCGACGCCCTTGCCAACAACGAGCTTTTGCTTCCTCTTGGCCTTGGGGACCTTGGCACGGACGCGCGTCTTCTCCTCCTCCTCCTCCTCGACCTCCTCGTCCATGCCGTCCAGGTCCTCCGACTCCTGCTCGACGTCCATCTTCTCGAGCTTCTGGCGCACGTGCTCGGGGATCTCGTTGCGCAGCTCCGGCGGCAGCAGGTGCTGGTAGTCCTCGACGAGCTTCTTGTCGGCAGCCAGCTGGCGCTCCTTGTTGTGCTTCATGCGCTCCTTGTAGAAGAGACGCTCGCGACGCTGCCTGACCTCCTCGACACGCTTCATCGCCTGCAGCGTCTTCGCCACCAAGTCGCGGTTGTAGCGGGTGGGGACGTTCCTCCTTGCGGCAAATGCGAGGGTGCTGTCGACCTGTTGTATAGGGTTAGTAAGCACGTAATGGTGCTTTCAACGGTGCTTTCACTTACGGTCATCTCCTTGCCGTGTGCCTATATTGAATTAGAACATATACAACTAAAATCATGAGTTTCAGAGAACTTACCGCACGGTAGCTCTTCGTCCAGGCCAGCTTCCTAGGGTTCCTCTTCATCTTGAAGTTCTTGTGGCACTTAGACCGGCAAAAGCGGAACATCTTTGCGTCTATAAAAAAATTCAACGTTAGTTATTGGAAGATTGGGGTCGCTAGAAGAATTGTTTCATCGGCACAAGAGGTGGATTCATGGCGGTCTGCTTCTCCCATAGGTTGGCTTTTAGTCATGGCTCCAGTGCGTCCGGTGGTCCTCATAACTCCAAATGGTTGGTTGGCCGTCGGAAAGCTAGGCAGATGTGTTTTTCGCCGATTCGACACTTGCGTGCCGAAGTGCGGAGTTGGTAATCAGACCAGTAGCCGTCCGTACTGGAGGGTCCGAGGTGCCCTCAATTCATCTGGATTTACTTGGGCTGTTCTACAATGGAGCGCAACCACTGGCACTCCTTCGTCTCTTCTTTTCTTTGAGTTTTCTGCAGCGGTGTAGCTCCCTTGGTCCTGGATGCCACCTCGAGAAGAACACCTAACGCGTGGATTTCCGCAGTTTCTTTTCCGAAACTGATACTTCATGGTGGCGGCCATTCCTTCGTGCTCGACGCGAACAGATCGACCGGGGAATATTCCTCAGCTACTACCGAGGCGGCATGGCTCCTCCGATCCTCATGATCCAGAATTCCCGCGAGTGTTCACCTTGGAATGTTGAATGGCCTTGAGTTGGATGGACGCATACGGTAGCCCTTGTCGTCCTCATCTTGGTACGTCGGGAAATAAGCCTACACGGGGGTTCGCCGCGGTGGAAGCCTTTGTTTTTGTGACCACACCAACGTTTGCCATGCAGGGCCTCCTCTTGTGCCGATAAATCCTCTCCTCGTAACAGAAATGTGAACGTACCATTGCGCACGAATGTAATGCCTTTGCTAGGATAACACGGCCCTGTAGAGAACATTAGCTGTCTGCTTTGCTTCAACATGACACCGCAGTGTGATATCAGAAGGGCCCGGATAGTTTAGCCCATGCGCAGACTTCCAGTCCAAGCTCACACAATGTGGACGCATTATGAAAAACCAGAAGTGGCATTCTGGATTGGCAAAACTTGGGAGTCGTGTATGTGGATACTGCGGAAATTTCGAGGGTGACATACGGGAGCAGAAGTGGCAGCTACATAGCAGTCAGCATTTGATCTCATGTATTGGAGCAGCAAACTTACGTTTCGACCCTCATGGTGCCGACTGTCTTGCGGGTTCAAGGTACGAGAGTTTTTTCGTTGCCGGTTGGCAGATGATCGAGTGCGCTTGGCGTAAGCGCAATACGGCAGGACGGTCTCCTGCTTGTCCTGGGTGTCTTTCGCAACTTGTCGGAGACTGGAGCGAGCGAAGGGCGGGGGCGCGAGTATGGCGGGCGGAGGTGGTGCAAGATGCGGCGGCAAGGAAGTTTCCCAAGGCCTGCAAAATGCCAAGACAAAATTTTCGCACGGGCCACTGGGGCCATGTTGCCGCAATCCTCCGTTTCCGCCGCCTTCGACGCTTTCTTCTCCGCTGCGACATCCGCTTCAATCGATTCTCTGATCAATTTGACGTTCCGAAAATGGCATCTGCTCTCGCGATCGGCTTTGGTGTGGCCGCCGCCGCATTCTTCGTATGTGGACTCTTACCAGAGCCTCTCGCGACAGGCTTGAAAGTCCAGATGATGTTAACAATCTGCAGGGCAGAGCTGGCCTCGTTGCTCTTCGTAGGGCCCGTGGCGGAACAAATGCGCTGGGTCGCGCATTCTACAAGGGTGGATTCGAGGCCAAGATGAACAGGAGAGAGGCTGCTCTCATCCTCGAGTTGCCGTGAGTATCTCTAGCACCACCGGCCACGAACCGTGCAAGACGTCATACTAATAAGCGCCACAGTGAGAGGGGTCTCTCGAAGGAGCTTATCCGCAAGAAGCACAGGCAGCTCATGCTGCTTAACCACCCCGACCGCGGCGGAAGCCCATACCTCGCTACCAAGGTCAACGAGGCGAAAGAGTTTTTGGAGCACAACCGCACTTAGATGCGGATCAGAATGTAAAGAGTTGTATTATATCAGGTACGGAGGCATACCGGGTCACAGCGCGGCGTTTAGGAGGCTTTGTGTGCATGAGTGGCGTTATAGGATCACCACTCGATATTGCGATGGATTTTTAGCCTTCGGGGCTGATAGCGTATGAGGCAGAGACGTATGTGGGCCCAGGCCGTATATGCCCTCTGCACTATGCGTATCAAGCTGCCATAGGCATGTGCAAATGCCTGTAAGACCCTTGCATCTGGGAGAGGAGAAATGTCACTTGCTTAATCCATCAGCGATCTACAAGCTCTGAAGGCATCCTTTAATACTGAGCTTCGAGCACGTTACGATTCTCATGCACTCGGTTTGCACAGCGTTGCTGCGTGAAAATCCTCATGAAGGCTCAAACTCTTCGTCCACATGCGTACTTTGCCTATCCAAGCTTCTACTTTCGATGAAGTTCACGTCTATCCTCTTCAGCTACGCTGTTGAAACGGAAGAATAAAAAGACTGTTCATTTCAAGTGGACTGGTCATGGCATGCGATTTACAGAATAGTCCATGCGCCAGTGTCCGGCTTCTTGGTCAGGCTGAACGTCCTGATGAACAGACGAATGGCCAGCTGTAGGCAGGCCGTACAACACTCACCCGTGAGGTCACTGATCGTGAGCATGTTGCGCGTAGGTACCTACCTACCTAATTTAGGCGGGCGCCTGCCCTAACAAATGCGCCGCGTCACTGCCTACGCAGCTCTCCAAAGCCTCCTGCCTTTCTTCGCGTTAACATTTGCTCTCCTCCACGCACCTCGGATTTCTTCTGCTTTAACTCTCCTCACTCGACGAGCAGCGTGCTGCGCAAGCCGTGTCATTCCCACCGCGTACTTCCAATCTCGAATGTCACCTCAACAGGCTACTACCGCTAGGATGAAGTGAGCTCCAGCTAGAGTAACGGTAGGGTTCATCATGTAAGGCGTAGCACTCGGAACATGCCCTCAAAACGCTAACAACATGAAATAGTGTACTGGAGAAGTCAGGCAGCACCCACAATATGGATACGCCACTACTTCGTCTGCCGCATGAGATGGTGGATCACATTGCGGAGTTCCTTTCGGAGAATGACCTGCTGAACATGCGGCTCGTTTGCAAAGAGGTTGAGGGTGCAACATTTGCCTGCTTCCGGCGAACTTGCTTCACTTCTAGGACCATCTCACTGCAGCTGCATTCCTTGGAGACGCTTCTCTCAATTTCGATGCACCCAAGAAAGCTCGGCTCGCGGTTGGAAAGCCTTCACTTCAACCTTCGACTCCTGCGAGAAGATGGAAACAGTCCACTTGACTTGATTGACAAACGTCTGGATACGTTCACTATTCATTCTCTATACGATCCGAAAAATCGACTCATACAAGAATACCGAAAGAAGTTACAGGATCTTGCAAGAGCTCAAGCCGCCGCAACGCTTGATGGTCGTGATGCATCACTTCTGACATTAGCTCTGAAGTACCTCGGTGCCCTGAAGTGCATCCACATCGGTCACTATCTGGATGCTCGGGCCAGGCAAATCGACAGAGGATGGTACACTTCAGGCGTGGCTGATCTGCCCTCACAGTCAGGCGGATGGAATGTTCCCACAGCAGAGATGTTCCACCCAGAGAGCTATGAGTCTGATGGAATCAGAAAAATCCTCTCCGCAGTGGTTATGAGTACGAGCTCTCTGCAGACATTCTCAATTGGGTTCGGCTCCCATATTCGCCGGGAAGCAGTGGGAATACCGGCACAACACCTCAGATCCCTTAAAAACGGCTTTTCGGAAGTCCGAACTCTCACGCTTCTAACGGAAGTGAGTAAAGATGATGACAGCCAAGAAGGCACAGATTGGCTTGCCAGATTCCTGTCGTTGATGCCAAATATTATGGACCTTGACATTTCACTCTCCGGCTCAAAGGCAGCGTTCGACACGGTGGCGTCTCAAGATTTCTTATCCGGCCTTCGATACTGCGCGTTCTCGGTCTTCGCCTGCCCCGCGGAACAACTTTATCTCTTCCTTGCGAAACATATTGAGAGCCTCGAGCGCGTTTGCCTCGCCTTTGGAGGCCTTGAAGATGGGAACTGGTTGCCTATCCTCGATTTGCTTTCGAGAGCAAGACTTCTTAAGTACGTGAAAATTTATTACTGCTGGCCAGGCGTGTCAGGACTCTCTTCTGATTACATAAACCTTCATTTGGTCGGCTCTACCGAGGAGCGTTCGACACGTCTCCGGAACTTCCTCTCCGGGGACTTGCCATGAATATCCCCATCCCTGTGTACACAATACAGAGGCTCCGAAGGCTATGAATCCAACCAATTGATCTCTCTATAGCTTAACGAAAAAGAAGATGAAGATTGCTTGATGCTAAATTTCAAATCTTCCATTCGCTGCGGGTGATTTGGTAGCAGCATGCGTAAATCAGTTTACAATCAAAAGAGGTGAAATTAGAATCTCAGGTAAAATGAATTGTACTGGTACTAGTCGCAACCGCAGGAAGCTTTTCCATGATGCTGAAACTCATGAACTGCCCTCTCAACTATATCTTCCACCTTCTCCTGCGGCAAACCAAGGAGCTCGTTCGCACTCCTTGCCTTGAACGGATCTACCGCGCCCAGAGATTGATCGTACAGCACGCTCCGCTGCATGAGAACCATGCCAGCATCCGGGAAGCCTCTCTCCATGCGGCTCGTGGCCTCGCGCACGCACTCGTCCGTCTCGGCGCGGCCCACGGCCCACTCCTTGCCGGTACTCTTCTGCAAGCACTCGACGACCTCATTGGCAGTAGTGACGCACCCAGCAGCATAAAGATATTGATTCCTGACGCCATCCCAGCGCTCGACGGCGCGCGCAACCAAACGCCCGACCCAAGCCAAACTCGAAACCGCAAACTCCTCCGCGCCTGTCCCATGCACCGTGGCGCTCTGCCACTTGATGTCGAACCCAATGTCGCCGCTGATCAAGCGGGCGTCCAACAGCGTCCCCACCGCCAGCGCCACCCACGAGAAAGGGTTGTCGAACCCGCTCGTCGTCTCCACCTGCACGTACTTGTCGTCCTCGTCGTCGTCCCCCTCTCCATTCGCCGCCACCGACGCTGCCGCTTCCGTCACCGGACCCTCGCTCTCCATGGCCCGCAGGTACTTGATGACGCGCGCCCTCGCGGCGTGCGGCGCCAACCGCGCCTGCGTGCCGGCGTTGAGCGAGTCCTGGTCGAACTCGGCGGGCATGAAGCGCGGCACGCCGGCAGCCACGGCGGCGTTGACGATGCGCGTCTGGTGCTCGTAGTTGGCGGCGTTGTCGGTGCTGATGACGAGGTCCTGGCCAGCGAAGGCGGCGCGCAGGGCGGCGGCGTCAGAGAGGTCGCGCGTGAGGTGGTGCCATTGCGGGGCGGCGGCGGCGGCGGCATCCCCTTCCCCAGACGGAGGTGGTGGCGACGGGCGGGCGTGAGGGGGAATTAGGAGGGTGAGGTGGCGCGCGGGGTGGAGCTGGCTGAGGGAGTGGAGGATGGTGCGGGAGAGGTCTGTGTCCTGGAGGAGAAGTGGTGTTAAGGATTTACATTTGGTGGTGAGAGAGCTGTCCGGGGGTGGGGGGGAAAACTCCGGGGGTGGGTATGGATGGGGGAGAGCTTACTCCGATGATGAGGATGTTGCGGATGGAGCTCCCAGAGTGGGAGCTGTGAGGGTGAACCATTGCGAAAGACCGGATTCGCGGAGCTGCTGGTCGCGGCGGCGCTGGATCTGGAGGTAGGCGTACATGGCGGGGGATTTAAGTAGATATTTGGGTGGGCTAATGGAAGCTGCTCGAAGAAAGGATTGAAGCTAAGGTGCTGTCTCGAATGATGCGACTGTGGCTTTGTGCTGGCGGCATCTTGGGCCTGCGACAGCGGCTTTTATATGTGGCATTACGTGTATAGACAATGAGGCTGATGAGGCTCAAGATAGAAAATAATTTTACTTCGGTGAGACAAAGGGGCACGGTTGTTTCGGAGGGCGAGGTTGGTCGTGGGCTGATCTCGTGGTCGTGGAGTGACTTCGTGAATTCACGGCACTTGCGGGAAGAATCGGAGCGCACCAGCAACTCTACGTCCCACTCCACCCTCACCCTCCAGCCTTTCACGACGCGTTGCGCCGGCGCATGCAGTGCTGCCATCAGCGCCACCCCGGAACCTTGCCAGCGGCCCGACGACAGGCTGGACGCCTGCCGCGAGAATGGCGAGACCTACTCCAGGCGGTGTCAAGCTGATGATGCGTGTCACCCAGCGCAATGCAAGGACGAGATTGCGTCTGCACCGCTCGTGCACGCAATGTTAACAAGCCGGATTTAGTCCTTCTTGTCATGCGACCACGACGACGAGTCCATCCGGGGTGTGGCAATACTCGGGGAAAAACCGGGGGCAAATCTTTTTGTGAGGCCGCCAAAGTATGCTCCGTGGCTCCCAACCCTTGCCATTGGACCTGAGTGTGTTTGGACTTTTCCTCGTTGTCTCCGCCTCATCTTCTGGGCCCAGAGAGTGTCGGCATCTTGTCCTTTGCAATTTTGCTTGCCACTTCTCGACCGTCAAAACACCATCGCGTATGCTTCTTATCCGCGAGTTGTGGCTAAGAATGTCCTAGGATGCTTAGTGCTTCGTCCCCTTGGTGGATATCCCGCTGGAGAGCTGCTCTTTCGCTACCAAGTTGACCGTCTCGTGTAGTCCTCCCAAGTCGATTCCCTGTGTCGTGTGCCACTCGGGTTGGGCTTCGTCGTCTACGATGCCATGCTACAAGCTCGCCTCGTCAATATCAACCCAGCTCCGGTGGCAGCCTTTGGAAGAAGCCACTGACGAGGCAGCCTCAGGACTCAGGCAACACAACCGCAAATGGGAATCCAAACTTAGCCGCCAAACAACTTTCAATATTATTCCTGGCCGGGTTCGTGTTATGGAAAAGGTGGCTGGCTTCGGCGCTCAGTGTGGAAGGCGAGAAAGGTGAAGCGATTACATTGATGGATGATGCGATACGCTTACTTATCTCCACGACGGAACCCAAGACTTCCAACGTCTGCACGCCAAGAGCATGATCCAGACGAGGTATCCCGGAACCATTGCAGGAAAAACACAACGGAACTCAGGAATTGTGCTCTTGGTGTTCAGTTGCTGTGTCCGACTTCTAGGACTGATCCTGAACGTAATGCGTCCATTGGCTTGTTTGTTGCCGATGGTTGTTTGCGCTGCAGCCCAGGCTGGGCTTCCCCACACAACTGCAAGCCTCGCGCTGTGGCTCAAGACATGCCTTGCAGCTCGCCATCGCGTGCTGCCTGAAGGGGACTGCGCATGCGCGGGAGGCTGCAGTGTAGATGAGGAAGACCCAATCGCCCAAGTCTTCGACCACACCGCTATCAAGCATTAGCATCTGGAACTCCACCACTAGAGGGCTTGTCCCGCCGCTCACCACCAACGGGAGGCGTTTGTCATGCCGCCGCCACCAAAGCCAAGCAAAGCCAAGGTGAGCCAAGGTCCCAAGGCCTATCTGCCTTCCTCTTTCCCCTCGACCAAGACCGGTTGGGTGCAACAACATCTGTATGACCAGCGCTCTCCCGCTCGTAGCAGCACGCAATACGACGTGAAAGCCAATGAAAGCTCACCAAACACCTATCTTGTTTCAAGGATCATGGACTCGAAGATTACTCCAGCCTTAGGTCGAAATGGGAAGTTCGCTGGGGAAAGATCCGAGGAATGCGGAGGTTGTGGGAGCCCCAACGTGGGCGTGCTGCAGTATATAAGGCAGCGCATCAATACTTTCTCAAACTTGCTCACCAGCTCCATCCAAGTGTGCCCTCCCACATCATGCAGCTTCTCAGCACTATCGGCTTGGCCGCCCTGGTGGGCGTTGCCTCCTCCAAAGAACTGGCCAAGGACTTGGTCAAGGCCGCTGAGCTGTATGACTCGGGAGTGATCCATGAGCGTATCATGAGCAACAAGCATGTACGTCTTCTCCCAATCGTTACTGCAATAAGCACAAGCTGACCAAGACCGTAGTCATGGTGGGATCAGCAGAGGGCCGCCGGTGCCTTCGAGTCGGCTCAGTACCCGGAGCTATCCAACGTTCCTTGCGTGGATGGTCTTGCCGTTGGCATTGAGGGCGACGCCAACAACACCTTCCGCTGCAACAACGTATGTAACAGTGCTGTCTGAACCAGAGAATCCCAACATCTAACACCATGTAGCTGGACCTCGTCCACTTTCTGAGCCATGCCGATCTCGGTAGCACCGCTGGTGAGGGCTCCTCGTCCTGGGGTTGGGAGTCTGAGGATGGCCGTGAGTTCGTCGCCGTTGGCCAGAGTGACGGTGCTGCCTTCGTCGAGATCACCTCTGAGGGCAAGCTGGTCTATCTCGGCAGACTACCCCAGTACTCAGTCCCGGCCATCTGGCGCGAAATCCGCGCCTACAAGAACTACGTGGTTATTGGCAGCGAGGCCGTAGGCCACAACATCCAGATATTCGACATGACCAAGGTAAGTGATGCATGTCATACGTCGGAACAAAGTCTGATCTGTCTTAGCTCCTGGACGTGGACCCTGCCAGCCCGGTTACCTTCTCCAATGAAGAGGATCTTACTGGCCTTTTCACTGGCCTCCCCATTGGCCGCACGCACAACGTTGTCATCAACGAAGAGACTAACTGGGCGTACGCCGTCGGCGCCGCCCCCAGAGACAATTTGACTTGTGCTGCTGGTCTGATCTTCATTGACCTGACCGACCCCTCCAACCCGATCAGCCCTGGCTGCGACCCCCAGGATGGCTACGTCCATGATGCTCAGTGCGTCATCTACCATGGCCCCGACACTCAGTATGAGGGCCGTGAGATCTGCTACGGCTACAACGAGGACACCCTCACCATCTACGATGTCACGGAGAAGCCCAACTCCACCGTCATTTCGAGAACTTCATACCAGGGAGCGTCATACACCCACCAGGGCTGGCTACTCGACAAGGAGTGGCAGGATTTCCTGATCCTCGACGACGAGTACGACGAGTACGACGGCGTCGAGCCCGCTGCCGACGGCCACTTCGTGACGTACATCTGGAACATCTCGTCGCTTGCGGCGCCCAAGCAGACGGGCATCTACAAGTCCGAGCACTACGGCATCGACCACAACCAGTACATCATCAACGGCAAGGCCTACCAGTCCAACTACGGCTCCGGGTTCCACATCGTCGACGTCAGCTCCATCTCCACCGACCCCACCGGTGCGGGTGTCAAGGAGACTGCCTTCTTCGACATCTACCCCGAGGACGATGCCTTGCCCAACGGTGGCATCATCTCGTTCGTCGGCAGCTGGAGCAGCTACGCTTACTTCAAGAGCGGCTACTACTTTGTCAACACGATCGAGCGGGGTGCGTTCGTGCTGAAGGACTCGGCTGCCTAGATGGAGAGTCGTTGGGAAAGGTTTTATGAGGGAAATGACTGATGTCGATAGAAATGCAAACATGAAGACCTAGAGACGTATTGATCGTCGATGACAAACTTGTTAACCTACTCGTGCACATGTCAGATGAAATGTGAAGTGTAAACACGATGACCAGTGTAAGTGTTGACACCGATGATCCTCTTGAGGAAAGCGGAGATTTCACGTCACTGTTACTTGTACATACATGCATCCGGAAGTGACGGATGGTGGAGGATCTAGCATTCGCTCCTTTGGCTTACCGCGTGTTGTAGGATCCATGCCCCTATTTAGGCCTGCAATCTAATAGACAATACGACGTCTTCTGCGGGATGCAACAAAACTACCCTGAGACCTTGGCAGGGGGGCTGCCTTCGAGCTGTATCCTCGCTTTAGAATATATTTACCTTACCACCGCTTTTATTAATACGGAGTTGAAGCACCCATCTGGATATATAGGTATATATTAGCCATCCGGATGGCTACTTCAACTCCCTATGTAAGCAGCTTATTAGGATTCATACAGAACGGCGTGGGGGTGTTCGCCATCCCGGCAATTTCCTCGGGGTAGTTTTGTCGCACCCCTTCTGCGTGCTCCACAAAATGTACTTCCATCCGACATTAAGTTGAAGGCTGTCCACGCCTTGCTGGCCAAAGACAGGAGTCCACTTTCCCTGGTTCATTACTTTGTCGTCCATCACCGTCCCTCCGTCCGTGTCGACTACCACCGCCCAGCAAGTAGCCTCGGATGGTGATTCCAGGCCAGTTTAGCGTCCTGCCCGTCCTACCTTGTGAATTCTCCGTAGCAGAAGAGCTCATCCATGGTATCGCCCTCCTAGTAAAAGGGTTTCTCAAAAAATGAATGAACGGGACCCATCGAACGGCTTCCATCAGAAACCCGGAATGGGTGAGCGGAGGAAACAGGAGAGAGCTGCCACCGTTTATCTTTTGTTGCCCGATGGAGGAAAGACATGCGCCATCTCATCCGCCCGTTCCACTCGAGCGTGGTTTGTCTGTCTATACTCGCTTGGCTCTGTGATGCTAGTGTCTAGCATCACAATTACCTGCGTAGACCGTTGACATATCGAGGAAAGGGATTGTACAAGACGGGCCGAGCCTAGTGTCCCTCTCGTGAACCGTAGCCACCGACGGTCCTCTCGGAAACAGCTCACGAGAGTTGCACATGGCACTCGTCTTGCTGATCACCCGCACAGGACAGCCGTTTATTTAGAGTAAGACAGTGGGACGTGTAAATAAAGTGTATACCGATCTTACATACCCAGGACCCTGAGCCGATGCAAGATAAAGTGATGCTTTACGGGAGGCATGTGAGTACATCAAGACTATGTTTGCTTTCCTCTTCCCTCCTTGACAGTGCCTTGGATGAAATTATGTTGAGATAGGGATGGACGAGAGAGGGTGACACCACCAATCCACTAACTACCGGTGCCCCAAATGCAAATGGTGGGGGAATTCGGCGTCCCGACTACGGCATTCTGACGCTTCCCGCGCCGCGATAATTAGCTTCGTCACGCTATTCCTGGTTTAAGCTTATCGCGCATACCCAAAGCAGATGTGAAAAGGTGATAGTTTATTGACCGTACGTAGTCCATGGCGATTATTCGCCCGATTCATACATGTCCTTCCCCGGTTCAAGGTGCGGGAGGCTCGGCCCGCTCCACAACCCAAAAAATGCATGACGCCCTGACTTGCTCTACTTTTGGTCTTGCCTCCTTCATTAGTCTTAAGGAAATGGATGTCTCCATCTTGGCATGCCTTAGTGCATACACAGGTTTTCCTACTTGTGTTGTGAAGCAGCAGAAGTGCGGCTGAGACGGCGCAATATACCGTTGTCGCAGAAAGCAGTAATGGCTGCGCCACCAATAGTCGTGCACATTCCCTCGCGCACGCCAACTTCACTCCCCTGAGGTTCGGGATGGTCCGGGTCGTTCCATCATGAGAAAATTTGGACCCATCCACCGCCCATCCCATGGGTGATTGACTTGCCAGTTAAGGAAAGGCTTCTCGTCCCCAGAAGCTGCTACTTGTGTCCAATTCACATGTCCATCATGTTCAATCCAAGTGACTGGGGTGACGATGGTGGACACCACCAGCAAACGCCCCCAGTCCTAGCCCATTGTGGTTATTGTTGTTCTCTCCGGCCCCGTCGATCCCGCAGCCACATGTCTAGCCCCAACTCTTGTGGGAAAGACCACTACTAGGGAATAACAAGGTCGAGATTGTGGAGACAAACGAAAGACCACAAGAGGCGGAGAAACAGGGAGAACTGCAGCAATACTTAAACTTAAATTCACCTCCCTGTTCTCATCCAACCTTCATCCACACCGGAGACACAGTCGCTCAGTCCTCTTTTCCTGTCAATCCCCCTTACCCAAAGACACTGCTGTTGAAGAGAGAAATCAGCAACCATGCGTTCCATTCTCCCCTTCCTCTCCGTCCTGCCCTTCGCAGCGGCAGCCCCGCTGCTCACGCCTCAGAACGTCGAGCTCATCCCGGGGAAATACATTGTCGTCATGCGGCCCGACGCCTCGGACTCAGCTTTGAACAACTTGACGGGTCTGATGGGCGAAGATTCAACCGACTATGTCTATACGATTGGCTCGTTCAGGGCTGCCGCGGGGAGTCTGAGCCGGGGGCTAATGACTGCCGTCCAGCAAATGTCTTCTGTAAGTGTTGCCCTTACTCCATGTTTGTTCACCTCGATGGAGTGTACTGTGTTGTTATGCTTTCCGAACCGTTCTCGTACCTCCAAAAAGGGATGGGTGAACAGGGTCCTGGCACATACTGTGAGGTGCTGGGATGAGTTGAATTCCTGACCTACTTCGGATGAACGCTGTCTGTCGAGAAGAATAAGCATATTCGCATCTGCCATGCCACAACCCGTCAGCTAACAAGCACAATTTAACCAGGTTGCCTACATCGAGCACGACGCCGTCGTCCGCACCGCCGCGCTCACCACCCAGCCCAACGCGACCTGGGGCCTTGCGCGCATCTCTCACCGCAACAACGGGTCCACCGACTACGTCTACGACACCTCCGGCGGCGCGGGAACCTGCAGCTACGTCATCGACACAGGCATCGACACCTCCCACCCAGACTTTGGCGGGCGTGCGACCTTCCTGCGCAACTACGCTGACGACGGCATCGACACCGATGGCAATGGCCATGGCACTCACGTTGCCGGCACTCTCGGCAGCAACACCTTCGGCGTCGCCAAGAACACGTCGCTGTTCGCCGTCAAAGTGCTCGACTCCAACGGCACGGGCTCCACCTCAGGCGTGCTCGCCGGCATCCACTTCGCCGCGGACGACTCCCAGAACCGCGAGAGGGTGGGCCAGTGCACCAAGGGGTCCGTCGGCAACCTGAGTCTGGGTGGCAGCTTCAGCACCTCGCTGATGGAGTCTGTCCGCGCGGCCGTCGATGCCGGGTTGTTCATGGCCGTGGCCGCCGGTAACAACGGTCTTCCGGATGTGCTGTTCAGCCCGGCCAACGAGGTGTCGGCGTGCACCGTGGGCGCGACGGACAAGAACGACAAGATGGCGGCCTTCAGCAACTACGGCCCGTTGGTTGATCTTCTGGCTCCCGGTGTCGCCATCAAGTCGACTTGGCTGAACGGCAAAGTTGTAAGTTCTTCCTGCATGATGTCTCCTCTCTCCATTTCTTGACTGACCTGTTTTTGTGAAGAACACGATTTCTGGCACCTCAATGGCTACGCCTCATGTCGCTGGTTTGGGAGCGTATCTCTTGGGCCTTGAGCAGCGTCGTGATCCCCGTGCGCTGTGCAAGCGCATTCAAGACTTGTCGACGAAGAAGAAGATCTCAAACGTGGGTTTCCTTACGAGGAACTACCTTGCATACAATGGCAACGGAGCTTAAGTGACGAATCGACAACTGCACAGGGAGTGGACCCGGATAACACGGGTGATGGTGCAAACAATATGAGGGCTCGAAGTTTTTGGTAGGCGGGTTAGATTGGCGACGGGAGTGGTCCAGAGAGGGTTGCTATTGTTCTTGCCGAAGAGTCTGCGACAGAAAAGCAATCAATGAATTACTCAATGGCATACAACTGTGGCAGTGGTTGTGGTTCTGCTGGCCCCTAATTCCGGAATAGTGTCCTCTGGAGGAGATGACGACCGGCGGGCTCATTGCCTTTGCGTAAAATGCTGTTCTGCATGAGGATCGGATTGACGGCGGACAGCAGACGTCTAGTAGTGACGACAGCGCCAAGCAGCGGTTGCATGACAGAAGAGAGACGATACGGGAGTACTGCTGAATCTGAAACACATAATTCCAGAATCCGGGACGAAGGTTACGATTGGCCGGATGCACCTCGCATGCTGAAACGAGAGGGCTGCTTATCTGCACGCCCGTGAAGTCAGAAGTCAGCGCAGGTGCAGAAAATAGAAAAATAGAGAGGGAGCTGGGCTCAGCTGACAGTAGCTGGAGCAGGGCGGATACGGGACAACGGGGATGGGAGCAGCGTGGAACCCCGCGTTCGCGTTTCGTGTTTCCGAAGCCAAAAAGAAGCGTTGTCTTCCAATTTGACGAGGATGCCTCCTTTTCGCGCGTAGCCTGGCGGGTTGCGGTGATCCGACGCCGAAAGGAGCCTTTGCGACGTGGCGCTTGTGTTTGATCGTCACGGGCAGTTGTGTTTGTGACCTCTGTGGCCTCCCTGTCACCATCGTGGACGACGTCATGGCTTGCCAGCCAGTCGGGTCATCGCGCCCTGTGACTGGACACGACGACGGCTGAGGCGCCAGGCATCCCGGCCAGGCCGTTTGCGCGGCTTGCGCGTCGTGCGGGTGCATCTGCGGGCCCAGCGACAACGCGACAGCGACAGACTCCCACACACGTCGACAACAAGGGATAATGATGGACGCGAGCGCAAGAGCAGGGGAATGAGCAAGCGGGGGCACTGGCACCTGGTGACTGGGACGGTCGGTGCACGCCCGCGAGATCCGGCGCCGGCAGTCTTCCGAACCCTTCAGCCGTCACCCTCGCCCTGCTGCTGCTCATCGCTATTTAATATTCGCATGTCTGACTCGGCATGACGCTGGCTTTGGGGCGCTGCAAACAACGGGCGTGGTGCGCGTGAGGTTGGGCGAGGTGATGTGCGTGCACCACACCCAGCTCGCCGTCCTCCTACCGAGTCGCGGGTGCCACTTAGTTACCGCCGTACGAGAGAGGCTAGGGAGACGAGTCCAACGCCGATCGCTCCCGCTGTCATAAGTACATATGGCCCCAAGCCTTGTTCCGCCTTGCCGTTGCTGCTGCTGCTCTCCCACACGTGCTCCGCCCTGCTCTCTGGGTCCTGGAGTAAATCAACCCGTCTCGACATCCAGTACATTCTAACCCTCAGATGCGTCTTGTTTAACAACACCTTCATTTGCTGCGTGGGATTTATTTTTTTTCTTTCCGGATTACAGTCATTTGATATGCTGCCTTCAGCCTCCCGTCCCCGGCCGCCGCTCTTCGTCGCTGTCGCCGCATCCATCCTTCTCCTTTTCTTCACCTGCCAGCACCTGGGACTTGCCCGCCAAAATGCCCTGAACGCCGAAGGGTTCGTGCCCGAGACGGTGCAGCTGGACCAAAACTTCGGCAAACCCGCCCACGTCGAGCGCCCCGCCGGCCTAACCGAGCAGCCTCAAAAGCCCGATACGGGAAAACTGCCCTGCGCCCAGCTGCCCGGCGGCGACGATGTCTTCGTGGCCATGAAGACGAGCGCCACCGAGGTCCATCAAAAACTACCAACCCACCTGGAGACCACCTTCCGCTGCATCCCCCACTACGCTATCTTCTCCGACGTGGATGAGGTGGTTCAGGGCGAGCATGTCTACGACGTGCTCGATGAGGTCAACATCACGCTCAGAACCTCCCATCCCGACTTTTCCTTGTACCGCGAGATGCAGGACTACAAGAGCAAGGGCAAAGACATGGGAGAACTCGCCGATTCCGACGAGCGCCAGGCCCTGAAGCTGGACAAGTGGAAATTCCTGCCCCTTATGGAAAAGGCCCTCAAGGCCAAACCGGATGCCAAGTTCTACTTCTTCATGGAAGCCGACACCTACGTTGTCTGGTCCAATCTCCTCCGGTGGCTGCAGACCTTCGACCCGGCCAAGCCGCTCTACGTCGGCGGCCAGAACTGGATGCTGGACCAGCAGTTCGCCTCGAGTGGCTCGGGAATCATCTTGTCAAGGAACACGCTCGAGCAGGTCGTGGCACAGCGCAGGACCAACATCGAGGTCTTCGACCAAGTCACCGCTGCCGACTACGCCGGCGACGTGGTGCTGGCCCGGGCAATGCAGACCGTTGCCGTGCCCCTGACCGGCGCGTTCCCCATCATCCAGGGCGAGAACCCGTACACGCTGGACTACACCAAGAACCACTGGTGCCACCCCGTCGTGTCTTACCACCACATGACACCGGAGTGGACGAAGGCCATGTGGGAGTTTGAACAGTCGTGGATGAGCCAAAGTGTGAGTTCTCCACTCCTATTCGCCCCCTCCTCCATCCCAAACCCACCTAAAAAAAAACAAAAACTGCCGCTAACATACGTTCTCTCAGACCGACCAACCCATCCTCCGCCACCGCGACGTCTTTGCCCACGTCGTCGCCCCGCAAATCGCCGGCGAAAAGACAGCGTGGGACAACCTGTCCGACGACTACGAGGAGACGCCGCAAGAGTACTCGCTGGAGGGCTGCCGCGACGCGTGCGCCGCGCGCGCCGAGTGCGTGCAGTACCTCTTCTCGCCGGGCCGGTGCCAGACGGGCGCCGTGATACGGCTGGGCGCCGCCGGGTCGGAGCGCGACCCCGTCAACCTGGGCGGCGAGGACGCGACGAGCGGCTGGGTCGTCGACCGCATCAATGCCTTCATTCAGATGGTCGAGCCGTGCCCGCAGCAGGAGAGTGTGTGGATCCCTGCGGTGGGCGCAAGTTAGAGAGAGATTTCTTGCTCTCTTTTCCCTTCTCTCTTGCCTTTTTTTTTTTTTTTTTTCAAAATATAACATGCATCAGAACGAGCATTTGCATTGATGCCGGCGATCGATCTAGACGGAAAGACTGTGGAAGGAGTACAAGGCGCATAATGCATGATAGCTTTTGATACCAAAGAGGGGGCTCTTGTCTTGTTACGTGGTTATCTTTAGGGTAGGGTTCTTTGCATCAGAAGACGTTTGAGAACTGTTTCTACTCCCAACTTTCTTCCAGCATGGAGAGTGCCGTGTGCTGATGTCATTGTGAAATGCGTGTATGAATTGAATCTCGTCAAAGTCCGCGTATTTAATCTAGATTGGTGCGAGCTTTCTTTCTATTTGCGGCTTTATGGGGAGGAGAACACGTTTGGGGCTTACTGTCTCTGGGGGAAAGGCGAAGGTCACTCCACCACCGCGAAGATGCGGTGCTTGCCGGCTAGTTGGTCTAAGTGCCTGTTCTTTTCTGCGTGGTTGGACGGATGGTTGGATGATTTGAGTGGACGGCGTTGTTTGAAAATCTGCACGCCGTTGTGTCAGGCAAGCCGGTGGTGTTCATGCGGTCCTCGATATCGGTCGCAGGGTATTGTAACACGCGCTTGGGATGCTGGCCATCTAGACGTGAGAGACTAAAAATGGTTATGCTCTGACAAATACCGTAACACAACCAAAGTATCGAGTGTCGTGATGGTTCAGTCTTCTGGAAGACGTTTCGAACAGCACCGCTCCAAGGCGGAGGGGTTTCAGTCCTTTTAACCGTAGAAAACCTGGGGCAAGGTAGACATTAGCCGGCAGTAGGGATGAACCCTCCGGCAAACCTTCCGTCAGCGAGCGAAGAATATTCTGGGGGCGGTAGAGATACCCCACAGTTCGAGGTTGATGAGGGCGTGGAGATCAAAGGTTGCCAAACGCACATCATCATCAACCATCTCTGGAGGAGTAGCAGTCTGTGCCAGCACGTCGCATTATTGATAGCAGCGGTGTCGCAAATCACGTCACAAACTTAAAACCCCAGACTCAGCTACTTCTCATGTGCGCCATCGGTCTCGCCGCGGCCTGGGCTGATTTGTTCTAGCGCAGTGCCACAGCCGCTGCAGGCAGTGATGGAAACCCTGTCCGCCGCGGCTCTTCGTCCCCCGTCGCGGCGCCTTATGGATATTGCGATGCATCGTTCTTGGCGCGCTTATCGCGACCCATAAGTGAGTGTCCTAATGCGCCCTTTTTCGGCCGCAGCGCTATTAGTTGTGTGCCTGCTTCTCGGGGCGTGCATCTGTTCCTCTCCACCGTTTTCGGGGACACGAGGGAGGGAGGCAGTGGGAGGCACGAAGGGGGAGCGATCGCTAAGTACAGCCCTCGGCTTCGGCCATCCGATTCATTTTTAGAAGAAAAAACGGACGATCCGAAGTGCTGCCTCGTTTTCTTCCTCATGGATTCGCCAATAGTCTAGCGACGTGGACACGAGCCACGATGCCGACGAGAAGAGGAAAAAGGGAAAAAAAAAAAGGGACGGGCGAGGGCTCACGCTATCTGCCGGCAGCCCCTGAATGTCGCTCGGGTGGGTGAGGTGGTCGAGCAGCGACCAGGTGATGAAGATGAAGATGGGCACCGCGCGACCCCGTCGCGACCGACTAGGGCGCAGTGGGCGGCATTGGATGAACACCGACTAATTTCGATAGCTGTTTGCAGGCGATCATGACGTCCGTCCGCTCGTCGGCTCGGATTGGCGGTGCGGACGGTGGTGAAGGCGAGTGGAGGCCGGCTCGTGAAGGCGGAGCGAAAGAAGACGATAGATCGCGGATCTCGTAAGGCTGCAGGAGGTATGGAGAAAAAGGAGAGGGAAGCGTCAAGGGGCGCCACCGATTGGCGAGCCATGCCCAGAACGGCTGCCGGACTCAACGCCTCTCCCGGCGGGATGCAGGAACAACGGCAGATCATCAGCTCTTGTACTTTCCTTTCGCTAGCCCTGTTCCGTTCGGTCTTGTGGGCGCTGCGCGTGCACGCTTCGGCCGCCGAGCCCACAGATAGCGACAGAGAAGAGTCGGCAGTCCACCTCACCCTCACCTCCACCCCGCGCTCGGGACCCGACTGCTTTGAGCGCACCGACCTGTCCGAAGGCCGTCCCGTCGTGTTCGTGGTGTTGCGAACTGAAGCAGCCCGCACCTCCGATGTAACGAGCACACCGGTCGTCAACCGTGCTTCATGGTGGCGACGAGGACAGGCACACAGGGCAGTCTGCTGATGCGGAGACCATCCAGGACGCTCTGACTCTCTGTCGAAAGACGGAAAGGTGTGCGTGTGCCGGCACCGGCCCCTGGCCCGCAACTCAAAGCAATGGCCGCGCACCCCCACTGCACCACCTGGACGACTCCGCGACCCACGCTGCTCCCGATATTTCCACGACACGATTGTGCCTCTCCGACTGGCTGCGCCCCTCGTACCAAGCATTACGACCCTGTACCATCCGTCGCTTGGAGCCAGAAATGCCCGCATTCGCTGATAACGTAGATCTCTCCAGCGCTTGGGCATTCTTGGGCTTGCGTACTTGAGCCTCGCATGCCGCCTGTCTGTGGCCTTCTGGCGTGTGAGGCTCATCCAACTATCCTTCACTCCCCATAGCCCTCTCTTGTGGCCCTTCTTCCCCACGTCCTTCGTTCGCCCTTCCAAAGGAGACTCGCTCCCTCACCGGCTCCCTTGCTTGTCTAGCACTGTCTCCTGAAAACATGCCTTCTCCTTCAGCATACGCGGGCGCTGCCCTTGCCCTTCTCTCCGCGACTGTCCCGTTTGCTTCGGCCCAGCTCATCTCGGACTGCAACCCCACTGAGAACTGTACGCCTTGAAGCTCCGACTCCACCAAATGTAATCCCGCTGACTCAATTCCACCTGGCAGCGACTTGCCCGCCCAACATCGGCTTGGCCAACTACACCTTCTCCAGTGACTTCACCGCTGGTGAGAACAGCAGCTGGGAGGGCGCCGCCTACAGCGTCATCAACTATGGCGACGACGGTGTCGAGTTGACCGTCAACAAGGAGACTGATGCCCCGACCATGCACACCGAGTTCTACGTCTTCTTCGGCTACTTCGAAGTCGAGATGAAGGCTGCTCCTGGCACGGGTGTCATCAGTTCCATTGTTCTGGAGTCGGACGACCTGGATGAGGTGGACTGGGTAAGAGGCCAATTCCCGCTCATCTGTGCTTGCGATACTAACAGCCACGCAGGAAGTTCTTGGCGGCAACAACACCAGTGTTCAGTCCAATTACTTTGGCAAGGGCAACACGACCGCCTATGACCGTGGTGGGTTCCACGATCTCGAGACTCCCACCGACACGTTCCACAAGTACGCCTTTGAGTGGACCAACGCCAGCATGACCTGGATCATTGACGGCACCCCCGTCCGCACCCTCAACTACTCGGATGCTCTGGGTGGCAAGAACTTCCCCCAGACTCCTTCTCGCCTGAGCTTGGGTGTCTGGTCTGCTGGTACCCACAAGCAGGCAGAGGGCACCGTCCAGTGGGCCGGTGGCTACACTGACTTCGACGAAGCGCCCTTCACCATGTACGTGCGCAACGTCAAGATCATCAACTACAACCCCGGTATGAACTACAACTGGACCGACACCACTGGAGATTTCTCGAGCATCAACGTCATCAACGAGACTGTTGCTATCAACTCCAGCTCGGCCGACCCGCTTTCGGCATCCAACTCGGACAGCGCCTCGTCCACTTCCAGCGCCTCCTCGAGCAACGGCACCCCCTTCTCCCAGAATGGTGCTTCGGCTGCATCATCGCTCCTTGACAGTGCCTGGATCATCGCCAGCACCGTGAGCTTCGTCGGCTTCGCTGTCGGCTTCTCGCTCCTGTAAGCGAGATCATTAATACGCGGGCGCCGGTTCGGACGTGTTTGATTGCATATACGAATCTTGAATCGTTTGGAATGAAGGAAACCTCCCCGGGTCCTTGACGGGCTCACCCCCTCCCACCTTTTGCCGAGTAATGCTTAAGGTTTATGTTGTTGCTGATGGATGTTCGTCTTTATTGTTCTATACCTTTTCAATCAGCATTGCTGGTTTGTTATCATCTCGCTAAGACTTGTTTTCTCTCTCCAACAAACCCCCTCGGTCCATTGGGCCTACCTCTGTCCATAAGCAACCTCCTCCACGCTGTTGGAAGATGTTGGACATGGACAAGAGTGCACAACAAAAAATTATTACGCATAATACACCGCGTCCTCGGGACGGCGTTACTGCGAATGTGTTAGATGATTGGAAGATGTTTTTTCGTCGACTTTTTTACGATTGTAGTATTTAGACAATGTGTGTAGGGTCAGTAACTCTCTCATCCTCGGGTGATTGATCGCGCCGCAACGTATGGCGGTTAATGTAGACAAGAAGAAGTTGTAAACATAATTGACTATTTATAATCGCCTTGGTTCACATTGCATCTTGAAATACGAGGTCAATTCTCAACGTGGTGTAACGCTTATGGACGGTTGAAGCAGTCAGCGTATGTTGGTGGCATACTTGTATTACCCGTGTCCGGAGTGCGTTCAGGTCCCCAAGTGACTATGGCACTGCGGGTGAAGTCGAACTTGAGTTTCGCCAGGATCTACAATAGATCTAGCCGGAGAGTCCCGCGGAAACCCGCACGGTTATTAGTATAGGAAGGTCGTATCGTCTTTGGGTCGAGGTGTTGTTGAATATATCCGCGGTGCAGGGGTGCTGCCTGTTTGGGTGCTGACAGGGATGATGATCATGCCTCGTATCGGCGCCATAGCGGGAACAGGACGCCTAACGTGGGAGCAGCCCCGCTTTTGTTACGTTAACCAGTGCGTTGTTGCTTTCTAAGCCGACTTCGGCAGAGTAGGCCATGCTGCTTCGACGGATCGCTCAACATTTGTTGGATGGGACGTCTTGGTGGCTGGCTTTGTGGAAGTGAGTGGGGTGATGGTGGTACCAGTCGCATTTTGGAGGATTCATGGGAAGGCCCGACATCATCTCTACGACCGTCCAGCACAAGTCAACGAGGACGGACACTTCGTTACGGTATTGTATTCCTGCATTGAATGCACGTCCTAGCCCTTCTCCAGGCTGAATGGTCACGCAGCATCGGCATAGTCATAGCTCAATCCTTAATCGCACTGCGTTGTCTTTTGCAAAAAATAAAGTCCTCCTTTCCGTTTCTTCCCTCTAACGGTTCACACGGAACTGCGAGGACCAAATAATTGAAGGGTGGCCGAATTAATTGCCTCACAGGATGCGTACCTTGAATCCTCATTGGGCGAGGCGCACTCTTAGCGGGCTTGAAGTTGATCCTCCACCTAAAGCCCGCATGCGCCATGACTCAATTGACGCGCGATTATGTCTTGTTGCATGGCAGACCCACAGTCAAGTTATTTGTTCACGTCCAAACAGCTACCCCACTATTTCCCCTCCCCAAGATATTTAACAGCTTCGCTTTCCAGTCTCTGTTCACTTTCTTTTCTCATCCAACTGTGCCCATTCACATCCACCTTGTGTCTCCAATTAAGCCTCAACAAACAACCTACTTTGGTACGAACATACGGAATGGAAGGAGCAATGGGGCCTCTCGCAATGGAGCTATCAGCAGATCAAGGTAACTATTAAGGAGAAGACATGCCGGGTGTTCGACTTGCTCTTCTGCCATGGCAACCGGTTCTCTCACCTCTCGTCTTCTCTCACTGTCCCTCATCTGAGCGGGCTTGAGAAGGCAAGAGGTTGAGGAGAGCTGGGGACCTATGGCAGAAGAGCAGTTGATCTGAGAAATACCGGTGAACTTGATCTGGATAATACCAGCGAAAGGACATGCTTCTTTGATATCCCCCCCTCCCCTCGTCGTCCAGTGGATGTCTTGTATTAACAGAGGCAGTGTTCACTTGATCTGTGTCATCCACAATGTCGACTGACAAGATCACGTTCCTGACCAACTGGTAGGGCAGAATGAACTGACAGATGCCAGAAGACGGGCTGACGGGAATTGCAGGCACGCCACGCCGTACCACGCTCCGCTGTACCTTGCTCAGTCAAAGGGCTTTTTCCAGGAGGAAGGCATCAAGGTCGCTCTTCTCGAGCCCAATGACCCAAGCGTATGTCGACAGCCAGCCTTTGAAACATAACAACTCGCTAATCTCTCGAACCAGGATGTCACCGAGATCATCGGCAGCGGAAAGGCCGACATGGGCTTCAAGGCCATGATCCACACTCTCGCCGTGAGTAGCCCATCATTGCCAGCACCGCACACCCCACTAACACACATCCCAGGCCAAAGCCCGCAACTTCCCCGTCACGTCCATCGGCTCGCTCCTCGACGAGCCCTTCACGGGCGTCGTTTACCTCAAATCCTCCGGCATCACGCCCGACTTCACCACCCTCCGCGGCAAGCGCATCGGCTACGTCGGCGAGTTCGGCAAGATCCAGATCGACGAGCTGACGCGCCACTACGGCATGACGCCCGCCGACTACACGGCCGTGCGCTGCGGCATGAACATCACGGGCGCCATCACCTCGGGCGCCATCGACGCCGGCATCGGCCTCGAGAACGTGCAGCAGGTCGAGCTCGAGGAGTGGCTGGCCGCCCAGGGCAAGCCGCGCGACGACGTGCAGATGCTGCGCATCGACCAGCTGGCCGAGCTGGGCTGCTGCTGCTTCTGCAGCATCCTGTACATCGCCAACGACGCCTTCCTCGCCGAGAACCCCGACAAGGTCCGCCGCTTCCTCCGCGCCGTCAAGCGCGCCACCGACTTCGTGCTGGCCAGCCCCGAGCAGGCGTGGACTGAGTACGTTGCCGTCAAGCCCGTCATGGGCCTGACGCCCGTGAACCGCAAGGTCTTTGAGCGCAGCTTTGCCTACTTCAGTCGTGATTTGCAGAACGTTGATCGCGACTGGCAGAAGGTGACGCGGTACGGGAAGCGGTTGGGCGTGTTGGACGAGTCGTTTGTGCCCAACTACACGAATGTGTATTTGGAGTGGGCGCTCGATGCCGATTCGACGGACCCCACGGGCGATCAGAAGCGGATGGCGCAGCTGCAGAAGGATGTGGCCGCTCGCGGTGGCTTCCAGAGGCTTGACAAGGCTACGCCGCAGACCAAGGTCAGCGTGTAAGGCTCTGCAATGTGTCCTTCACTTGCAGGTCACTTGTCGGCAGAGCTTTGGGAGACCGTTGACTTCCGCGAGGTCTCCACTTCACTCGCTTTCGTATCACGATTCTTAGCCCTGGAAAGAATCATCAAAGCTTTGCCTTGATAGTTGAATACAATGTTCTCAATGTCCTTATGTTTCAGCCTCGCTTGCCATTATCGATGTTTCCGTGTGATTGTGTGACATGGACTACCTTCGGTTATGATACATCCGTGTTCTATGTAATGCTTAGACGCCGAAAGAATTGCAGGAAGCAATTATTGTTGAACGCAGTTGCGCTCGTCCGAGCCCTCTATCCCTAACTCATTTCTTGTTGTCCGCCTTCTTGCTATCCTGCTTCGCTGGCTCGGCAGCGGGAACGTAGGGGCCTTTGAATGGGCTGGGCAAGAATTTGCCCACCTTGCTCTGGTACTCCCTGTAGTCCGGGTACTTGCCCGCAGTCAGAAGCTCCGTGAGCCAAGTGCTACCCTGGAAAAGCAGCAAATAGGACATGGCACCGGCAAATGACCAGTTCACGTAGCTCAGAGTATCGTAGCAGGCCCATTGGTAAAGCACAGCCCAGATCGTCTGCTCGGCTGCAAAATTCGGGTGTCGAGAGTACGCCCAGAGGCCGGAGGTGACGAATCCGCGGTCGAGTTCCGCGCGGTTCCACTTCGGAGGGACAACGGCGGTGCGGAGGTACTCTTGCTTCGCATTTTGGAAGTCTGGGGTGAAATGTTAATAATGAGTGGCGGATTGTTTTGCTGGATCTCTTACCCCATTGCTGCTGGTCGGCGAACCACTCCACGATCACCAGGCCCATGAGTACGCGAGAGAAAACTATATCGGCCGTATTCATACCCTGTCCCGTAAGGTACGAGCTGAGGAGAAGGATGTAGGTAGGCGCCGTCACGAGAAAGAGAAGGATCTGGACATGAGTCAGTAGGGTGCGGATGGTCGCGGCAAGAGACAGACTCACGCTCTGAATAAGAGAGATGAAGACGACGTTGAAGACGAAAAAGGCAGACGCTGGGACCTTCGACTTGAGTATAGCCCAGCGGTAGTCTTCAGACCCAATGCTGTAACCGCCTTTCCGCCAGTAGTTGAAGGTCAGACGAATCTATTCGTGTTAGTAGTCTGCGAGCTCTGTCAGATGACCGGAGAGCTTACACTCCAGACCGCACTGAAGGCTAGCACATTGTCCATCCGTTGAGTCGGAAGACCTGACAGGTGCGCCCAGAGCGCGTAATGCGCATTGTATACCGTTGGCAGGAGGCTCCAGAAGCGATCCACCTGCGAGTAGTTCTTGTTGATTTCTGAGCCAAGAAGGAAGAGAGGGGCGAGAGCAACAGAGAAGGCAAAGGCAAAGATGAGCGGGTTCGTGGCGAGGTAAACGGCCTTCAGCTCTGCAAGGCTTGTGATATGCTGCGCGACGTCTGTGGGAAGGGTCTTGAGCTGCGGGATAAAGGGCTCAACAGTCTTGGACCAGTCGCTGCAGTCGGTGAGGCTTTTGAGTGCCGGCAGCACCATGCTAGTGGCGACGAGTGGCATGGCGAGGATTGCGGGACTGTGAGGAATGTGGAGGAGAGGGCGAGGAAGAGAGGGTTGCGATGCTTGTGAATGGCAGCAACAGTGACGGACGTCACCACCAGACGAGATTGTGGATCCGCGCAGGGATTAGACACTAGCGCGAAGGCCCCCGCGTCAAAGCTCCGACCCAGCTGCCAAAAAAACCACCAGACACCCACCGCGCCTCGCCACACCCTGCAAACGCTTATCTCCTCCAGCGCCCTCATGGATCTGCGCATCGCATCATGGCAAAGATCCTGTGCGTGGCTGAGAAGCCTTCGATAGCCAAGGCCGTCGCTGAGCACTTATCCGGCAGGCACATGCAGAGCGTGAGTCTTTTGCCAGGCTCCAATCACCTTTTACTGACACGCCATCCCAGCACAAAGTTCGAGGCACTCAGTACATCAGTAACCATGAGTTCGTATACAACTTCGGAGCTCGCTGGGGCAATTGTCCCGTCGTCTTCACTGCTGTTGCTGGACATTTGACCTCGCAAGATTTCACCGACCAGTATCGCTCCTGGAGCTCCTGTCGCCCTCAAGAGCTCTTTGAAGCCCCCATACGCACCTTCGTTGCCGACGATAAGAAGGGAATCGCAGAAAACATCAAGACCTTGGCGATGAATTGCACCCGACTGTTCATCTGGACCGATTGCGACCGCGAAGGTGAACACATCGGTACTGAGATCCGCGACTGGGCAAAGAAGGGCAACAGGCACATCGAGGTGTTACGTGCGAGGTTCAGCAATATTGAGCGAGCCCACGTAATCAATGCAGCTCGAAACCCCATCGAAATCGACGAGAAGTCCGCACAAGCCGTTGCGGCGCGGATTGAGCTTGATCTTCGTATTGGAGCCGCCTTCACACGCATGCAGACTCTAAACCTGGGTGCTATGATAGGGCTCGACGGCGTCATCAGCTACGGATCGTGTCAATTTCCTACTCTGGGATTTGTTGTCGATCGGTACTTTCGTGTCAAGAACTTCGTACCTGAGACTTTCTGGAATATCAAAGTCATGCACATCAAAGATGACGTCAAAGTCAACTTCAACTGGAAACGAGGTCATCTGTTCGACCGCATGGCTGTTACCATTCTCTTTGAGCGTTGCCTAGCAGCCCGCAAAGCAAAGGTTACGATGATGCAGAAGAAGCCCACAAGCAAGTGGAGGCCACTCCCTCTAACCACGGTCGAACTCCAGAAAACGGGAAGTCGATTCCTCCGGATGAACAGTCAGGAGGTCATGAAGGCTGCCGAACAGCTCTATCAGCACGGCTGGATAAGCTACCCTCGCACGGAAACTGACCAGTTCGACAAAGGCATGGACCTCAAGAAGATCGTCGAGAAACAGCACATATCAAGAGAATGGGGAAACTACGCCCAAGGCCTGACAGGCGGTGGGTTTCGGCAGCCTAGGAATGGCCGTAACAACGATCAAGCCCATCCGCCCATCCACCCAGTCAACTTCGTGGAGAAGACTGCTCTGAGAGATGAACACCAGCGACGAGTGTACGAATTCGTTGTCCGTCGCTTTCTAGCTTGCTGTTCCGAGGATGCTAAAGGCGAGGCAACGGATATCGAAATTCTGTATGGAAGCGAGACGTTCCGCACCCACGGATTGACGGTGCTCGAGCGCAACTACCTCGATGTGTATCCTTACGACAGATGGGAAAGCAGCCAGCAGCTTCCGACATTCACCGTAGGCGAGGTCTTTGAGCCCACTGAAGCTAACATGGGCGAGGGCAAGACAAGTCCACCTGGCTACCTGACGGAGCCAGAGCTGATCTCACTAATGGACGCGAACGGCATCGGCACGGATGCCACCATGGCCGAGCACATTGCCAAAATCAAGGAGCGTAAGTATGTCATGACTCAAACTCGCGGCGGTGGGCCAGGTGATGCTGGCGGTGAGGAGCTGGAAGAAGGAGCGCCAGGTGGCCGAGGCGGCAGAGGAGGCAGAGGTGGAAGAGGAAGGGGTCGAGGTG
The DNA here is from genome assembly GCA_023082095.1 of Dothiorella sarmentorum. Taxonomy (NCBI): domain Eukaryota; kingdom Fungi; phylum Ascomycota; class Dothideomycetes; order Botryosphaeriales; family Botryosphaeriaceae; genus Dothiorella; species Dothiorella sarmentorum. The sequence continues at coordinate 55,204 of JAJMVL010000113.1, forward strand.
GACGAGGGGCCAGCAATGTTGCTGCCCGAAGCAGAGGAAATGGTGGAGTAGAGGAATTCATCCCATCGACATTGGGAGTTGCACTGGTCACTGGGTACGACAATGTAGGCTTTGAAACGAGCTTGAGCAAGCCGTTTTTACGCAAACAGGTGCGTCAATTTCCTCTGCTATCAGTTCCCGAATTTTGGAATTTTCGGGATTGTGGGATTCCAAACTGACGCTAAGCGGGGCCACCAACAGATGGAGCAGCAGATGCGCGCCATTTGCGCCGGGTCCACGACAAAGCACGACGTCGTCCATCAGAACCTAGAGCAGTATCGCGAGGTGTATGTGCGTACGACAGCACAGATCCACCATCTCAAAGCTGTGAGTGCCGACGAGCCCCCTCGTGTGCACACACCAGGCTCGCAATCGACGATAGTATTTTGGTTGAGCATCAGGCCACGGGAAGCTAACTCGAAAGCGCGACAGGCGATGCGAAAATATGTGCTGGGCCAACAGCAATAATGACGAAGGCGGCTTTGACGGAGGATTGAGATGAGGGGCACGTGGAGCCATTGCTTTTTATCGCGCGGACAAAGCCAGCGTGGGCATTATCGCGCTGCGCCTTGGCGCCCGGGCAAGCACGGTGGTGCGGGGAACGGACGCATGGTGTTGGACTCGCTTTCCAGCGCGCTGCTAATCCACTTTCCGAGGTTTGCCGTGGGAACGTGCTCGTGTCGGTGGATCCTCCGTCGCCGCTCCGCATCTGCGGTGCCAGAGAGTGGGATGTGGATGATGCGTCTGACAGGGGAGCCCGCTCCTGGTGACGTCTGCAGCATCCCCAACGGGCACTCGCCATGGCTGGCTTCAGTCTTCAGTCTTCGTGGGGGGCAACAGCGCAGCGCGGGAGCGGGCGCGCAGGGTCCTGGGCCGGCGCGGTCCCTGTGTTGACTCAGGCAGTCGCGAGCAATCGGCGGGAGAGTGGCAGCTAACCAGCCCGTAATCAGCGCCCGTCGTCTTGGTCATTTATCGCGCGCTGGCCGCCAATCAGAAGGCGCGTTCGAGACTGGTGGTTCTTTCTTTGGCGCATGCTGGCAGGCCCGCCTGATCCGTGCTACAGCAGTTACAACCAAGGAACGGTCCAAGACCGGTCTACTTACTTACCTCCCTTTCAGACCTTATCACGCACACAACACAAAACGCGCCAGATCCCACACGACCAACAGTCTGCGACCGACGCTCTCAGCTCCTGAATTTGCGGCTCAGCTCCTGTCAGCACGCAGCCAAGCAGCCAACCGACACGCAACGCGCCTCCGCATCCGGCCGACGCAGCTGTCCCCCACTGCCTCGCCGTCTTCATCCACCTTCCGCACGCCCGTCGCATACCACCAACGACACCTATCACGCGTTTCTGCAGTTTGACGCATACGTAGGTAACCCCTTGTCGGTACAAAGAAGCCGCCGCCTCCCCTATCGCCCCCAACCTTCATGCGCTGACTCATGTGGTCGCACATATAGTAGCAGCAATCATGGCTTCCACAAGCAACCCTATCTCTCCCTTCGTCAGGGCCTATTCCTCCCACTCCTCATCCGTCAAGATTCCGAAGCCGCAGGACTCTGCCACTGGCAGCCACCGTTCCGCCATGCTCCCTACGCCACCGAACTCCATTTCTCCGACCCTCCCTCCGCAGCACAAGCTGCACGCCTCTTCCGTCCATAATCTCGCCCACTATACCCAGAATGACTCTGACGTCGACTTGCTCGACGCGGAGCAGCCCGCGCCCCCGGCGCCGCTCTCTAGCGCGGCGCTTTCTGGCCTCGAGGCCACCGACACCATTACCCCGGCCATGCTCGCCAAGAACCACCTCCCGGATGTTTTGCTGAACAACGGTCCCGTCGCCATTAGGCATGTTCTCATAAATCTGGCTCAGTCCGTCCCGGGCTTCTCCCGCATACCACAAGCCAAAGCGCGCCGGTTGGTTGTTGCCGCGCTTGAAAGCCGCACCGTGGGCAGCAGCGCCGTGAAGGAGGGTGAGGTCGTGTATGAGAAAGTGGGCTGGGGCCGCTGGGATGCGTACCTCATGGGCCACCCCAGGCCTGAGCGCAACTTGGCCGGACATGGAATTCCGGTGAACAGCTTGAGGCAAGCAGCGTTCTCGCCGCCTGCCAGCGTACCGGATAGTTACGCAGTGTCCGCGGATGGCCTTCAGATTCCGCGATTAGGCGACCGCGCCAACTTCGCGCTCCACGGCCACTCAGGTCGTCGCGAGGATCTCTACTCTGGCAGCTGGGCGGCCAGCTCTGCCATCAGCGGCCGTGACGCGTCTGACTACGATGTCGACATGAACATGGCTGAGCATGAGGCTGATAAGATGTCTATGGACGGCGACGACGTTGGTTACGACTCTCCGCCCGCGCCGGAAGCTATGGACGATGATGTCGAACTTGACGACGAAGACGAAGCTACCGATGAGGAGGACTGGGCCGGCATCGGCGCCCACGTCTTACGTCAGGGCAGCACGGGTGGGTTCGGAGGTGGGTTGGGCAGAGGCGGCGTCATGAGAGACTACAACCGTCTGTCGAGGAACACTGCTGCCCGACCCAAGCTGTCGCCACAGCCGAGAAGCTTCTCCAATGTCTATAGAGGCAGCCCCCGAGCTGTGTCTGCGAGCTACCAGGAGCGCCTTCCGCCTGGTTCTAGTGCTGCGCCTGCTGGCTGGACCCGCATAGCCCAGCAGAACCCGCAGGAGAGAGAGGCGATCGAGGCGTTGCTGAAAATGGGTTCGATGTAAAGGTTGACGACGTCATGACGCAATCAACTTTGTCGCCAGGACTCCGCCGCCGGCAATCCGGCCCTTTTTTGACGCCCTTCCCGCTGGCACGCCTTACGAATTCAACACGCAAGACCTATACCGGCATTTCGGACGCCTGCCTTACTATTTGCATTATATTCTCTGCTCCTTTTTTTCTCCGTAATGACTAACAGTCCACGTTAACCTTGGTGTTGTTATTGGTCATGGGGTCTAGCGCAGCTTCTTTGTCTCACGCGGGCCGCTACCCCTTTCTTTATTTTGTCACGAGTTTCATGTCGGCGGCGAATCACCTCCACTCCTATCCAGGTCAAGCGCTGACTTTGGTCCTTTTTATTGGAATGAATATTGAGGGCATGCTTGAGACGTTTCTTTTTACGCTTTGGGATTGGTATGGGAGGAGTTTCTATTTTTGGAGCATCATGGTTATTGGGTCTTTTTGTTTGAAAGGATTCACTATACCCGCCACGAGGAATATCTTGAAAGAGTAAGAGGAGGATATTGGGGCATCAGGGCTCTTTGGAAGCCGTTTACCACACCTTCACTCAACGAGGAGGAGCTGGTTTTTTTTTTTTTTTTTTTCAACACAAGTTCGATTACAATCGGTATCGTCTAAGCAAAGAACAGGCGGTACGCAGATTATGTTTTTGTCTTTTCAATAGACGGAGGATCATGATGGGGAATTTGCTCTTTTACTAGGAAGCAAACGGATTGGCTGTATGTTTTACCGTGAGGGTTTGCGTACGGCAAAGGGAGGGAGCTACAAGCGAAATAGTTTAGCTTAAGTGGGAACATTGATCGCTGGTAGCGATATGTCTCACGCAATTATTGCCGAGTCGACCTGGCTAGGCGACTCGGAAGAAGAAATAGAACAAAGGCAAGGGACTGCCCCGGGATGTCGCGCTGGAATAGTGCACGACTTTCCTTCGGGTCTCCTTTGCCCTGAACTATCCCCTCTCAATACTTTGGTCCAGATGCTTTGTAGTGACTGTCTCGCCTCTGCTCTGAGTGGTGAGTTGTGTGAGTCAAGTTCTCTTTGTATGGCGGGGTGGGTGGCGTGGGGGATAAAGAGCTGGGTGGTGCGCAGGAATGGCTTCGTAACGAACGGTTTAGGCAGGTTCTTTGCCATGTGAGAATCTCGTTCAATGTTTGCATCAAGGTGGGTCAGGCGCGGGACTCGAAGCGTCGTGACGTTTCGCGACCTTCCTGCATTTATTTAAGAAAGAAATAGGGAGGGCACTAGAGTTCAGTCGCCACAACAACCACAACGCTCTCTGACACATCGCAAGCTAATCGACTTACTCGTCTTGTGCCTTTTGGCTGAATCACTCATCGCTGCGGGAATAGCCTTTGGGCCGTGAGGCAGGGATGACGCGGAGCGTCTCAGGTGAAGAATGTGCATTTCTTTATGATGCAGGAAGCCATCATTTCGCGAAGGTGATGATTGCCACGTTTGATGGATGATTGAGGGATGCAGCGTCAAGCTATTTTGATTGTGGGTGGATGAGCATGGCAGGGTATGTTTGGCGGAGAGGGCGCGCACGAGACACACACCGAGTGAAACGATATCGTCTGTTACACCTTTGCGTAAACCATTTAGTGAAGATGAGAATCAGAGTAAAGGGGAGAGAGCGGAGGTGGTTCTATGGTCGGAGGGTTGCTGGATCGTGCCGTGGCAGCAGGTAAACGGTTGTTCCATGGCTGCAAAAATGAGACAGCTCGTGTTGCTGAACCTCGAACCACGTTGTGAAGATGGAGCATATGCTGCAGGATTTCTTTGAAATTTCCTTCTGATGTAGTTTGCTGTTAGGTTACTCACTGACCATTAGCGCATTCTGGCAACCCGACGTGCTTTCAATTGCTACGCACAGAGGCGGTGGACCAATGGACGATGCGGCCATGTGCGTGTTGTCACAGACTGGCGCTTGTCAGTTGCTATGCGCCACGGTGGGTACATGCATGCCACCCGAATGGAACAGTCAAATCGGCGCATACTGCAAGAGAACTTATATCTTTGAGTTCACAGAACCCACAGTGGGAAAGTAACTAGACCGCGTGAAAAGATATTGTCAATGGCATTGAATCGCCAAAATCGCCAACAACTTTTTGCCTTCGTGTCTAAGGTGTAGACCTGAGCTTGTTCTCGTTAGAGAGTGCTGCCCGATCATCGTCACCACTTAACAATAATGCAAATGGAGATGCTCAGGAAGTCTTGATGGTGAACACTGCTGAGTCATAAGAAGCTTGGTAAGTCCTCGTTCGTTTACTGAGCGGATTCATGGGCTCTGAGCGGTCCCAACAGCTGGACAGCAGTATGTGTTTCCACGTACAGTCCTCCACCACGAAGTCCATTTCGTTATGAGGAAGAGGAGTATGTTTCATCATGGAAAGGCGTGATAGAGAGAGGCGAAGAGACAATAGTAATAAGAGCGCGCAAAGAGAGCGTTACGTGATATCATAGGACTCTCGCGAAGGAGAATCGGTCATGATCATTTATAAAACTGCGACATCTTGAGTGATGGTTCACTTGAAATCATCATCGCCAACTGGCCATTTCCGCATGACTAACGATAGAGCCCTGCTCTGCCTATTGTTTTCTCTGGAGCATTTGGAATGTTTGATGAGTGTAAGCATTATGACGTGGTGAGCAACGTCAGACACGTATCATGATGGCGATACTGGGCATTTACACGTGTTTGGAATACGCGTAGTTCCTAAGCCGATATCGCAGGGGTGAAGTAAATCCCACGCCTCGAAACCGAAAGACAAAAGAAAAGTAGAACTGACTGCTTGCGTGGTTGGTAGATACTCTCACATTTCAGTCCAGAATCTGTAGATAGAACGCTCAAGAGAAGCAGCAGAATAAAAATCAAAGGAGCATATATTCCCTACCGCCACCCCCCTAAGTCACGCACCCAGCCTGCCAGCCACGCGCCTCACCCACCCAAACACCCCGTCACCTGCCTCCCCCCTCCCCCACAAACTCAAAGCACAACCCCCCCGGCACCCCATTAATCCCCCAATGCCTTCCCGCTACCAGCACCCCCTCCTTCCTACCGCCCTCCTCCCACTCCGCCTCAACCCCACAAATCCGCTCGTTCCACAAGACGCGCACGCGCTCTAGCACCCAACTCAGGCCGCACGGTGCGAGGTTGACGGCTGCGGTGTCGTCGTCAGCGGGGAGGAGCGCCAGGCAGGTGCGGAAGAGGCGTTGGGCGATGCGGAGGCCGGCGATGTCGGAGGGAGAGGAGCGGGCGAGGTGGTAGGCGGCGCTGGCGGCTAGGAAGGGGTAGATGGCTGCTGTTGTTGCTGGTGGTGGTTTGTGGGTGTGGTGGTCGTGGTGGCGGCGAGTCGGAGCGTTGGCGCTGGTGCTGCCGCTTCTGGCGCTGGCGCTGGCGCTGTCAGCTGTGGGGTTGGTAAGGGAGGCAGCGTCGTTGTCGCTGTTGCTGCTGATGAGGAGGAGAGACAGGTCGTCCGCGGCCGTGGAGGGGGTTGCCGTCGCCGCCGCGTGGCTTCTGCGGTGTGGTTGCGGGCTGGTGAGGTGTGATGGAAGCGCATCGCGTATGGCCTCGAGCGGGGTTGCGCATGTCGTGTTGAGGATGGTGGCTGTGATTGGGTTATGACACTGTCAGCATAGGGATTCCAGAGAGCTTTTTTTTGGTCATCATGGCGGAGCGGTTTAGTCAGACGCGCTCTCACTGGGGGAGGGGCGGAATGCAAATAAAGACTTACGCTGGACTTGGGGCTTGCCGGTGTCGGTTGCGCTTACGCCAGCCTCCTTCATGGCTTTCTCGAAAGCTTCTAGTGCTAGGTAATACTCGCCCAGGTGCATGCGCAAGATTCCTAGGTTGGCCCATATGGCGGCGCGGTTGATGCCGGGGGTTTGTTGCGATCGCCGTAGGAGGCGTTGGGTGTAGACGACGGATTCAGACCAATCATAATGCTTGAAAAGAAGGACTGTGTGTTGCCAGACTTCTTTGGCTTCCTGGACGCTGAGGGAGGCCTTGTTGGTTGGTGGTTTGGCGGCCGTAAATGTTCTTATTTTCGGCACGAGAGGTGCGTGCTGTGAAACTGATTGAGCCGATTCCTGCAAGCTCATGCAACGATGATAGGGGGTAACTTCAAGTAGTTCTCGCTATCTATGTGTTCAACTGTGTCGCAGTTGGAAACGAGTACGATGGTGGTGATGGCGGCGCTGAGTCGGCCTCTCTTCGAGTGAGTTTAAGTAATGCTTAGCCACTGACTCCGAAGTCGCAGGCTGGGCGTGATGCACGAGGGCACTAACAACCGCACGTCGAAGATGAGCATGTGCTCTGAGTCTTCGGTGCACCGGAGTTGGTCATGAGCGCAGTTCAGAGGACAGCCTATTCTTTTCTGACGACTGCCATCATCTCGTAGGGGACAAGTCCACAATCTTCAATGACCTCCACAGACGCGAACCCAGGAGCTTGAAAGGCATCCTCAAAGTCGGCCCAATCGGCCTTGGGCCCGAGGAAGACTGCAAGCTCGACGTTTGCTTGCCCAAATGATTGGAAATATTGCTTGACCAGCGCAGGCAGGCGAGGATAGACAAATATCCACGCAGCAGCCTCTTTTGCTCTTGGACAGAGATCCCATGTCCCGCCTACGACGTACGCCAATTCCTCCGGGAGGTACTTGTTGACACTAGAGCTGACCTCTACGCCTTCAATGGCTTGGAGAGTACCCCTTGAAGCGACGGCTGCTTCAAGAAGGCCGCTACCGGAGCCGATAGAGAGGACTGGCCCGCTAGTCGCTGAAAGGATCTGTTCAAGAGTTGCAAACAATTTGGTAGACAGGCTGAGACAGCAATCTGGGTGATGAGCTGGTACGTCCACAACTGTTGGCAGGGCCATGTTGATGGGGAAATGAAGGTTCAGTTGACACGAGGCTTCCTTGCAAAGGAGTGTCGATGCGTGATGTAGCTGATAGTGTGGCTTGATAGCGGTGTGATGTTGGAGTTTGAAAATAGAGTGAGTCCAGTAGTGATTAGCTGCGGATTTGGTGGGCTCGTGATGCAGACATGGTTTTGCTGATGTTGACAATCTGCTAGCAGAGGCCCAAGCTCACCTCCAACGCTAGACTCATCACGTGGTTCTAAACAAGCAAGCATAATCGAGGCACAGTACTACTGCTCCGTACGCAGTGATGAGGGGACAGATATGGCGGTGACTAACTTGGCAGTTCCACCGCAGGAGGGCATCCTATTTGGGGGGCGATTGTCTTCATGGACATCCCGCAAACCAGGATAGGCAGTCAGCACTAAAATAGATATGCAGGAACCCTTTAATGAGGAGCGCAACACCACAGGAGCTGAAGAGGCCGTTATGTCCGCCCGTAGTGAAGCCACAGCGGACACTTCGGAACAGCGAGCCGACGTAGCTTGGACGCCCGTTCCTGCCTTGGCTTGACACGAGCCGAGGCATTGGGCATCCGTAGTGAAAGCTGATCGGCCGGAACGGAAAACAAAACTCGAAAAAAGGGCCAGCGAAGAGATGGCCGTCGGAGTGGGTCAATCAGGTGGCCAGCGCGAGTGCGAAGTGTGGGGTGGTTCAGGTACAGTCGCACACCGACTGGAGAGAATACGGCCACAAGAGCCACTCGAGCAGCAATGCTCAGAATGGCAGCGTGACTTGCTGGATATTGAGCAGGATGGTAGAGGCGAGAAAGGCGCATTCGCGGAGCCGTGAATGGCCGGAGCGTGGTGGGTGTGTTGGTGCGGAAGGATCGCACTCCCGGCGTGCTCAGCTGTTGACGACGCGCTCGCAGGGACGTGTCGGTTGTTGCGAGCTTGGCGCCTGCGAGTGGGCCATGGCGGCGGCGGCGGCGGCGAAGAGGCGAAAGAAGACGGGAGTGTTTTGTTTTGAGCGGGCTTTGTGGCGGCGGCGGCGGCGGACGACGTCATGAGCGTGTTTGCGAAAGGGCCAGGTGGTTAAGGGGGCCGCTGTGGACAACAGCAGCGGGGCGATTGGTGCCGGAGGGGGAGGGTGCTAAAGATAGATGCGCACGACCAGAGACCAGAGGCTGTGCAGGCGGCGATCGGCGCGCATAGCTTGTCGAGCTTGGCGCGTCTAGGGCCATGTAGGGCTAGCCCGCTCACCACACACTCCTCTCTGACGCCTCCACCAGCACCAGCAACAGCCGAAACAATGCGAGAACGAGCTCATGTCAGGTACAGCCATGGCCGAGCCCGATCGGGCCGCGCTCTCGTTGTGCTCACGTCCGCACGCCGTGTCGTAGCACCACCGCCTCAATGTTGGCTCCTCCGGCTCAAAATAGGCTGCTGAACGGCAGTTATATGCGCCTGTTCGCCACATGCGTCTCAATTGCCATCTGTGCGACTCGCCTCCGCCCTCGCTTCTTCGGTGATCGCGTCGTGCTAGCTCTATCCGGTTTCTCGTGTCTGTATCTTCGGATCGTCGCCGGGGCTACTGCTACTACCCACCAAAACATGCAACCCTGCTCCGCGGATCGCCTGCTGAATCCGGCTCCCGACTATATCAGCTATACCGCCCGGCTCCTGCTTGCATCCTCAACCCTCCTCGCCCAGGTCGGTTCCCGTGCCGGCATGGACCAGTCGAGATCAGCCCAATCACACGACCCCGGCATTCCTGATTGGCACGAGGCGCTCGACGACCCTCCCACCTCTCGCTGGGCTAACGTCCGTATCGCTGACCCTAGCGTCGCTCCCTCTCACCCGCACGAGAGGAAAAAGAAAAGGATCCCCGCCGACCTGGAGTCACTGAGCCAACGACGTCAAGAATCCCTCCATCCCCGCTCGCTATCGCCCTATACACCTGCCCAAGCCTCGCCGAGGTCTGCTCCTGCCGCCCAACCATCATATCCTGCCTCCATCTCTGGTCCTCTCGCTATGCCTGCCGCTGTTCGCCCGGAACAGCGCCCATCGCCGCTGCGAGTCCCGACTCACAACTCTAGCCGGAACTACACCACCCAGCCGCCCGCTAGGGCCGTCTCTAGCGAGTACCCAATGACTCCGCAATACTTCTATCCCGTCTCGCCTCTCGAACGACCACGCTCCTCCTCCCACACCACTGAGACCCTCCGCTCTCCTCTGCGCATAGCACAGACCTACCCTGGCGCCCCCTGGGAAAGTTCACCTATCCGCACCGCTCAGCAGCAGCGCCGACCAAGCGCTACCTTTGACGATGACGCCGAGCTTCATCAATTCGCCGAGGCAACGAGCGGCTTTGACCCATTCTCTCCTGTCCGCCAGCGACCCCTGAGCCAGGTCCTCTACAGAGAGTACTACGCGCCACGCGCCCAAAGTGCTTCCACACCACCGGCCTCCTACTCCCAGCCGATTGCTCAACATCCTTTCCAGCCCACTCCACCCTACAACATGGACAGGAACCCCGTCATCACGCGGACCTCATCAGCAACCATAGCACAGGCATTGAGAGAGATGGAAGAGGCCGAAGGAGACTATGACATGCCGCCGGACGACGAAGAGCTCCCTGACTATGCGCAGAGCCAGTGGGAAGCTCAGAGCCACGCACGGAGAGCAGCAGCGCGGAGGGCTGCTGAGCTGGAAAGACAGTGGATGGAATCACGGCAGAGGAGAGGGTCACGGTGATACACGTCAAAGAAAAAAGAACAAAGAGAAGAAAACAAAAAAGACCAAAAAGTGGAGCAGAATATCACGAAGAGCAACGACTATTTTTTTTCCTCAAGAGCTGGGACAGAAGCAGCTGGGTTTGGTGGGTCATGTTTCGGCTATTGACTCCTCAGAGTTAGACCGATCGCTACTGGTTTCTTATGATTTACTACTGTCGTCTCCTTCACATTCTGTGAAAGCGTTTAGCGATTGATACCCTCGCTTTCGAACCAGGATATGGCTTCCTGGATGCATTCGTTTGCTTCAAATTTTCCTTTTTCATTTTGCCTCTCTATATATATCTTCTTCTTGGTAGCACATATTCCCCAATCGCGAGACGCTTCGGCAGCCCGATGTAGCCCTGTGCAAACACTGAAGAAGATGCAGCGCGCACGAACGCGGATTGCTCTGTTGAAAATTTGATCTAGAAATTTTCCTGTTTGGCCCAGCGGCCACGCGTCGGAAGAAGATATCGCGACTGACATGACATCAGCAGACGGCCAAGGTTGCAGAAAAGCGTCTTCGGTTGCGCAGCAAAACGGGTCCACATGCACCCATGTGTAGCCAAAAATATCCCATCGACGTACCTAGCGTCAGGCAAGAACGTGGCCTAGCGCCCGTTCTTTTCTGCGATAAGCTTAGGATCCCTCCGGCCGCGCGCCCGCCTGTTCGGTCCCCCTTCTCGAAAAACTGGACAGGCAGCATGTCATCAGCACCGGGTGACTTGCGATGATCTCTGCATGGTGGTTGCATCTGCTCAGCCTCATGCGTGCATGCACTTGTCGAAGCCCGAACCCAAAGCCTGCTGGTAGCTCTCCTGCAAAAACGGGAGGCGCATGCGGGACGAGTTGACGGTTGGATGGGATAAAGAGTGTATGCATATCATCCATTCTTTAATTGCCGCGGCCCGGCGCACAACAACGCCCGCCGCTCCAAATATGCAAACGCAAAACGCAATCCCGCCTAACGGCGCTCGCGCCGCCCATCACTTTTCTCTGACCTACCTTTTGGACCCCAAAAGTTGCGTGTTTTAGCGAGTCGACCAAGACTTCGAAGGATTCACGCAACTTCCCACACACGGATCATCCCCGCGCCTTCCGTTGATTACAGTGAGCAATCCGCGCCTCACTATGCAACACACAATCCGCAACCCCAAGCTAAGTCCGAAACCAATTCCCTCCCTGCAAGCCGCGCATCTCCTTCCAATTTTTGTTTTATTCCTTGCCCCCGTTCTGGTCCCCACTGGCGAGATATCCGAGGTTAAGCTTCTGACTGAGCAGCATGGTCTTCCATTCCCACTCGGGTAACTGATGAGCTTCGAAAGGATGGGCACGCGTCCTCACCCCCTTCACCGCTCTCGTTCATCTGATCTGAATGCTACTGCTGCTCCGGCGCTGATGTTGGACCTGACGTTGCCCGTGTTTGTCGCTGGCTTTTCCGAATACGGTAGTTACGACATACGCCCGCGACAGTCATAACAGACAAAAAAGCACCGTCGCGGCTTGGCGAACGAGATGGAAAGTGATTGACGGTGCCAACAGAGGGTACACACGAGCTGCTTTTTTTACTGGTTCTTGCCGGTGGCTGGATGTGTTCAATGCTTTACGGACAATCCCGAAGAGAAGTCAAATTCCTTTCCTTTTGCCACTCCATCTTCTGCGTCATTCCCCGCGTGGCGGTCGCAAGTGCAGCGGCACGGCTCGCGAATACGACGGAAGCCAGGGGGGCCGAATTGAACGGTTTGTGCGTTATTGTGTCACTCTGCCAAGGAGTTCTCCGCCGACCATTCAGGAAGGCAATGTACAGCTATACTTACAGAGGAAACGGTTAGGAGAAGGGGAGTAGTCAATTTGAGGTTGGTTCGGATGAGGGGCCACCAGTCAATGGGGCCTTGGTCAGAGACGAGGTGGTTGCCAGAAATAGGCGGCATTCACTACTGCGTGGACCGGAGTAGTGAGGGGGAAGCAAATGCACGTCTGCCACAACTGAAACTTTGCCTTGCCAGCTGTTCGAGCTGCGTCCACGCGGTTCCAGATCAACGGCCAATCCTCATGATATAGGAAGGTGTTGTATGAGCTTGCAGAGATGCGGTGCAGACCGCATGGATGTCTTGCACCGAGACTACCGTCGGACGCAAGTCTTGTCAGAGAAAAAGCCAGATCCGCTCTGTGATGACCTGTCCAGCACTCTCGTGATGTGCAGGCAGGCCATGGATGGGCGTGGACTATGCCAGGAAGTTACGCATGTGATGAAACAAAAAGTGGACGGTCTAGCCAAATCAAAGGGAAAAGAAAAGCCCATCTTTCAACTGGGCCATTAGGAACTCCACATCGCGGCCCTGCCGTTGTTGGTGTGCGGTACTTACAGGAAAATGTAACAGCAAATCATCACCGACTCTCTAAATATAGACACTTTTCCCCCCCTCCCCACTTCATGAATCGTCGATCTTCGCCGTTAGGAACTCACCTTTGCGGACTCACCGATCTCCATACGACGCCGTTTCCTGCGGCTCTCGTCGTCCGCCGCCGCCGGCTCCTCCCCTGCCTCCACGGGGCCATCCCCCTCGTCCCCACTCACCTCGCCCGCCTTCCTCTTCGTCCCCGTCCGCCCGCGATGCAACTCCCTCAGATGCTCGGGCAGCTCAATCTCCGACACCAAGCTGCCCCTCCGATTCGCCAGCTGCCACACAAAAATCGCCGACAGCGGCGCCGTCCTCAGATCCGTCCCCTGCTGCAACCTGAGCCAGAAGCTCCGCCGAAACCACCGCGCCACCCAGTCCATGGGCACCACGCACTTCATCACCCGGCGCGCCTGCCGCGCCTCCTGCCTGCCAATCCACTCGTTCGCCATCAGCGTCGTCGTCGGCGCCATGGTTGCGCTGTCCCACGGGTTGATCTGCGCGCCCAGCACCGCAACCTCCCACGCGAAGCCCCAGTCGGTCTCGGGGGCGTGCGCGTAGAAGAGCGGCTCGTTGGCGTGGCCGCGCACCATTATGCCGAAGGCGTGCGTGGTTTCGTGGACGATGGTGGCGGCGAGGTAGAAGGAGAAGCGCAGCTGGGCGGGGAGGGGGTCGGTGGCGTAGGCGCCGCCGGCGTAGTCGCGGAAGTGCGAGTGCAGGAACGTCTTGGTGCTGAGGTGCTTTCTGTTGGCGTCGCGGAAGAGGCTGTGGGTGTCGTCGCGGCGGCAGCGTGGCTTGCGGTTCAGGACCGGTTGGGTGCGGCCGCAGCTGACGAAGTCGGGGAAGATGTCGAAGTCGAAGGTGATGAAGTCGGCGAGGTTGTGGATGGCGGCGGAGACGGCGGCCGTGTGCCCGTCGTTGTAGTCCATTTGCTGCTCCAGCATTTTAACGTTAGTATAGTCTGGGTGAGGGACTTCGAAGTCATATGCGGCGTGCACCCACCATTCGAGTAGTGTGTCAACGGAGACAAGTAGGGAGGCTAGTCGGAGGGCCAGCTTCATGCCATCGTACTGCTCGTCGTTTAGCGTTGGGAAGTTGGAACGGCGGAAGATGGGGTGGATATCGTTATTGATGTTCGGACGGGCTTTGGGGTGCAGCTCCATCACCTTTGCGAGGGAAGGGTTGTTTTCTATCACCCTTCCGAACAGTTCGTCGAAGTTCCTGGTCCCGCCAGGAGCCGTGGTGTCATTAGTCGTTGTCGTCATTATTAATCACTTACCTTTGACTGCCTGCAGTCCCGAATCGCAAGGAAAATTAGAAAGAAAAGGGTTAGGAAGATGAAAGAGTGTGTAAGGTTACCAGACCAGCGGCATAAAGTGACGACGGAATGGGAATGCGGAGGAACTTATACAATCGGAGAAATATACACAAAGGCCGTGCAGACAAAGAGGCATGGCTACATACGGCATTGTTCCCGAAATAGCATTTGATTGTGTGAGACAAAGAACCAAGAATGCCTTGTGAGAAAATATCATGAGCAACTGGGATTCTCTTATCTCCGGTGGTGAAGCATGGATGGAGATTTTCCGCCGGGCTGTGTTCTTGCGTCCTTCTGCAGAGACATGTTTGTATGAAGGTCCTGTGGTGGCGACTTGAGTCGTGCAGTTGTTGGTGTTTGGGACGAAGCGGAATGTGTAGCCGAGAAAGTGGGCTGGCACCTGCCCTCGACCAACGTCATCTGCCCACGCCTCTCTCCTCTCCACAAGCAACCCCGTCACAGCGCCGCAATGAGGTCTTCTCGAGACGCGAGGTAAGCACACGCGCCAAAAACTCTCCGTCGCAGCTTCTGACACATAACATGGCGCAGAGCCTCCTGGGAGCTGCTCGAACATGTCCAGAGCCTCGCCGATCTGCGCATCGCCGTCGGGCTTGAAACCGCGCCCTCTGCCCTTGTGAACGGCCAACGCTCTGCGTGCTGGAAGGTAAGCATCAACAACCGAGGTCGAAATAGGCTCTCTCCCTGTCGCAAGGGTCGCCGATCAGGCAGCAAAGTCGGTACCGATCATAGCTAAGCTCGTAATCGCAGGCATTCCTCTTGTTCGAAAACGTCAATCGCGCAGAATGGCCCTCCACCCTTGCCGAGTCGCGCGCCGTATACGATTCCCTCCGCGCCCACTTTCTGCGCGCCATCGAGAACCCCGATGAGCTCGAGTCGGCCCTGGACCCTCTGAGCGAGAACGATGAAGTACGTTTCCGCCCACTGCTGCGCCGCTCCCTCGCGCCTATGGATGGCGCATAACAAACACAAGTCTGACTTCTGACTAAGCCTTGAAAGTCTCCCTGGGTTGCCTTGCGCAAAGACGAAGCTCTGCGCGCCGAGATTTTCCAAGATGTCGACCGCTGCATGCCCGACAACACCTACTTTCGCCAGCCCCATACCCAGAAGATGATGCTCGACATCCTGTTCATATTCTGCAAGTTGAACCCGGATGTTGGATACAGGCAGGGAATGCACGAGGTGCTTGCGCCTATACTGTGGGTCGTGGAGAGAGATGCTATAAATCTGCGCGAAGCAGGCGTGGACAACCGGACGCAGCACAGCGATCTGCTGCTCGACATGTGCGACTCGCACTTTATCGAGCACGACACGTTTACTCTGTACGGTCTGGTGATGCAGAACGCAAAGTCGTTTTACGAGCCATCCAAAAGCAAGCAGTCGAGCGATTCGCCAATGCTGGTCAAATGCCGTCACATCTTTGAGAAGCTCCTCCCGAAAGCCGACCCGGAGCTTGCGGATCACCTGCAGGAAATTGAAGTTGCTCCTCAGATGTTCTTGATGTACGTTACCTATTCCTCTGTTCCTGGAGCGGTAGATTTGAGACGCTGACCTTCGAAGGCGTTGGCTGAGGTTACTCTTTGGTCGCGAGTTCTCGTTTGACGAAGTCCTTCTCATGTGGGACCTCGTTTTTGCTGTTGACCCGTCGTTGGAGCTGTTGGACTATGTGTGTATTTCGATGCTCCTACGCGTGCGCTGGGATCGTGAGTGCCCCTACCCCACCACCTCCTAACTTGACTGACGCGACGCCAGTCCTCGACTCTGACGCGAACATGGCCATAACGATCTTGCTTCGGTACCCGCAACCAAGGAAGGACGATCCTCCGCGGACTTTCGTTCAAGATGCTGTGAAGTTGCAGAAAAGCCTGAAGTGGGAAACCGCAAGTGAAATTATCAAAGAATACACAGGCCGTTCACCAGCTCAGCCTACGCAGCAGCGACCCGAAACTCCTCAGGATCAGACACGTACCCCTGAACGGACACTCTCTCCTTTCAAATTTCCACCTCACACCAGGTCTCCATCCGGGAGTATTGAGACCATTATTCAAGATGCAGCCCGAGGCATGTACAAAACAGGCGAGAAGTGGGGAGTGAACAAAACAATAAGAGGTACGATAGGTGATATCCGCAAGAATGTTCAGGGCATGCAGTCAGGACGTAGCACGCCGAGTTTCAGACAGTTCATCACTGGAGATGCCGAGAAAGCTGCAGAGTCTACGGCGTTCCTGCAGAAGATTGCGGCGTTGGAGGAGCGCAACAAGGCGTTGGCTAAGATGCTCGAAGAGTCTGTCTCCGAGTTGTGGGAATGCCAAAAGGATGCTCTGGATGGAAAGGGTTCCGACAAGAAGACCATCGAGGCTCTCAGCTTGGCAATCGCAAAGGTACAGGTGATGCAAGTCTACCTTGAAGACTCGAGCATCCCGCTGCCGGCAGACGACCCAGACCTACAAGAAAAGCCCGCGCCAAAGTCAACCCTGGCGGAGGTCTTCGTAGAACCATCAATACCATCGAGCGAAGACTCCAAGGAAACAGCGGAAAAGGCCACCCCAACTGCGGACAAAGCCGCCGATTCCGCCCCAACCAACAACACCGCCACACCAATGACGACCGTGCCGCAGTCAGCCACCACCGGCGGCAAAGACAGCGGCGCAGGCCCCTCGACGTCCGCTTCATCAACCATACCTCCCCGCAGCATCGCGCAAGCCCCACGGCCCCGCCCCAGCCTCGCCTCATCCTCCTTCTCCTGGATGCTCGGCCAGGAGCCCAACGACGGAACCCCGGCCTCGAGCTTCGCCGCCGCATCCTCCCTCAGCACCTACCAGCCGGTCGAGAAGCGCGAGCGCCGCCGCAACAAGCCGGCCGGCGGCACGCACTCGAAGCGTCCGGACGGGGGCCACGGCGGCACTGATGGCAGCGGTAATGGTGCTGGCGGCGGCGACAGGGCGTTTTTGTTTGGCGACACGGACGACGAGTTTATGGCGCCGGTGGGGGGCGGGGGTACGGGGAGGAGGGGGAAGGAGATGCCGAAGAGGGAGGTGTTTGACTTGGAGGATGTGGGTGGGGGGAATGGGAGTATGACAAGTAGCGCGCATGGTGGGGTTGATTGAGGGGGAGAGGTGGTTGGGGGAAGTGGTGTGCGTTTATGACGGTCATGAGCATAGCATGGCGAGGCGCTGCCGTAGGTTTTTCTTTACTTTTTATTCTTTTCTAAGCGGAGAGTAGAGATACAGGTTTGATCTTCAATGTAATGTGCATTTTTGAGACATTTTGTTGATGAGCTGCTGTCTGCAAGCTTGTATGTGCAAGAGCGATGGGGGTTATTTTTTGGGAGGGGGGAGGGTGCCTGTCCCGGTATAAGCTTCCTTCTGACGCTCCAAAAGTCAGTCGTAACGTTCTTAGACCCTCGCAAGCGTCGTGTTGTAAAACATGCTCGTCAAAAAGTGGTGGCCCCAGGGCTGGATGGCGGAAGGGATACTGCATTAAGACTAGCGTTAATATCCCCAGCACAGGCCACCGAGTTCTCTTCTTGGCTCTGTCAAAAGATTAAATGGTTTTTTTTTGGTGACGATTCCAGTAGAGTAACAAGAATTCACGGAGGCAGAAATCTCTTGGCCCTACCTGATTGGTAGTTTGGTTTGAAATTGGCGCCTAGCAAAACATAAAGCAAGAATCAACAGTAAGCATCCTGCAGAGAGTAAGTGTCTATTTGGGTATCTTGGCTACAGGCAGATCTGCCTTATTGCTTTCGTTTCCTTAATCATTTTCCCGTTTATCAATATCAGTGTCATGCATCCGTCATTCTCGAGACGCTTGCAGTCCACCCAGCGCTCGACGGCCTATCACCACATTACAGAAGCAACTTAGCAATCACCTCCCCAATCCCCACAACGCGCCCGTCTCTCATGATTTCGCACGCCCCCTTCCTCTTCCTCTTCCCCTTCCACGTCCACTACGCCCAGAACGCGGCTTGGGCTTCTCCTCAACACTCTCAGCATCGTCCCCATCATCTTCCTGAACCTCGTCTTCTTCTCCCACATCACCAGCTTCAAAATAATGACTCCTCACCGCAGTCGCACTCTTCCTCGCAGCGGCCCGTCTCGGAGGAGCCCTTCGCGGGGTCTCTTCGATCACCTCCTTCGCACCGCGTCGAGGTTTGGCATCAGACGCTGACGCTGACTCGTCATCATCTAGCGCTGGAGCAGCGGATTCAGAACCGGACAGTGCCGAGGAGAGACTCTCGGACTTTTCTTCTGCGGAGCCATCGAGCTCGTCGGCATCCAAAGACATGCGCTTTCTCGCGCCCCGGCGGGTCCCTCCTCGCGTCGCGGCAGTCGTGGTGGCTGATCTCGCCCCCCTGCCGCGGCCACGACCGCGACCTCTGGTAGAGCCTCGGGTGGATTTCTTTACTGGCCGTGTTTCCTCGTCCTCATCATCATCAGAGTCGTCTTCCGCAATGTCGCTATCGTTTCTGGACAGGTTTTGGTGGGCGGACTGGAGCGAGAAAGGCGCGTCCACCGCACCGGTAGCGTGTCCGTAATCCTGGGACTCCTGAGGTTCCTTCCTGTCATCGCCCTCGATGATGAAGCCACCGCCATCCATGGCATCTTCATCCCCTTCGCGGATGAAGCCACTCTCACTGGCATCGCCGCCGCCCTCATCGCGAACGAAGCCGCCCTCTCCAACCTCCTCCTCATCCCCAGGCCGGAAAAACCCACCAGGGCCAGCCTCCCCGCCACCACCGTCACCACCCTCCTCAAACTCATCCTCAAACTCATCCCCAAACTTCCTCTCAAACGTATTCCCCACCTCCCCCTCCCTCTTCCTCCTCGCAAACGGATTAACCTCCTCCTCCCTCCCCTCCCCATACTCCGCCTCCACCCGCTCGATAACCCTCAACCCAAGCATGAACTTGCGCCACATCCTCAGCGCCACCTCCACCCTCTTCCTCTCCTCCTTCACCCTCTTCGCCTCCTCCGCCTCCCGCCACGCCTCCCTCACCACCTGCGCATTCCCCTCCGCCACCACCACCCCCGTCAGCACCGGCACCGCCATCTGCCGCCCAAACTCAAACCCCGTGCACGCCTCCGCGAAATCAATCCCCAACTTCTTGCACACCTTCGCCGTCCCCCTTAACGGGACGTGCACCGCCCCCCGCGGCACCATCGACGGCACGTACACGTCAATGTTCCCGTACGCGTTCCGCGGGATCTTGCCGTCGGGCCCAATCGGCGGCGGGACGATCCACTCCGTCTGCTCGCGCGCGTAGAGCCCCTGCAGCGCGCGCTCGCCCGACGCGCGCTCCGCCTCCTCGACCTCGCGCTTGCGCACCAGCGTCACGGCGCGCATGGGCACGCGCTTGAGCGGCGCGGCCGCGTCGGCGCGCAGCTGGCGGCCCTCCTTGTGCCACGACTCGGCCGACTTGCACGCCACCACGTCGGCGCGCAGGAACACGGGCTCGGGCTTGGTCTTGTCGCCTTTGCCCGTGATGAACGTCTTGACGGGCTTGGCGTCGGCGCGCAGGGCTTCTTCGCGGCGGAGGTGGCGCTCGAGCACGAACTCGGCGCTGGTCTTGTAGCCTTGGAGTGTGTCGGGCGTGCTGCCCGAGGTGATTTTGTTGGCGTTTGAAGGTTTGATGGGGACGAGGTCGTTGGCGTCTTCGAGGTCGTCGGCAGGGGTGCGGAGGCGGCCGTCGCGCGTGTAGCTGGACATGAGGTGCTTGAACCAGTCGAATTCTTCGTGCCGCTTGACCTTGCCGTGCTTGTTGTAGACGGGGATCTTCTCGATGGGCATGCGGAAGCCTTTGGTTTTGCCGGGCCAGATGTGCTTCTTCAGGTAGCGTACCGTGACGTCCTTGGCGGAGCCGTCGGCGCTGTAGGCAACGACGTAGCAGATGACCTGTTTGGCTTTCTCGGCCGCAGCTCCTCGAGGCTCAAAGGACGTGACGAGGTCTGGTGTTGAAGCCACGGTTGATATGACGAGAGGTGAGACAGGGACGTATGTGTTTGATATTGGTGACAGCACTTCGGTCCAGTAGACTGGGAATTTCAGATCAGTGTCATAATGCTTGTTGCTGGGGCGCGAGACGGGGTTGGCTCCGACGACTGCGCCGTTGGAGATGTCAGATTGAGCCGAGCTCAAGGAGCTATCGCTATTATCATCGAATTCGATGGGTAGGGCTCTGGTGCCAGACTTTCGATCTGATGGTCTCCCGGCGTTTGGGTGAACAGGTTTTTGAGCTTTAGGAGCAGGCTGCCGAGGTTTCTTCGTTGAAGTAGGCGTTTCGTCTGACTTTTTCTCTGAGCATGATACGGATTGACCTTCCTGCTTGGCAGCCTCAGGTTGGATAGTCTGACTCTTTTTCAAGACGACCTCTTCAACCTTTGTGAAGCCAAACCCTATAGGCTGAAGACTTGCCACCATCCGCGCCTCCAGTCCAAGGCCCCTGATAAGTGCGGTGAATAACTGGGCGCCGACATCCCTGCTCCCTTCGCATCGCCGTGCGGCTTCCAAGAAATCACTCTTGCTGCTTATCCGTTCCCCAAACCTCTCCACATCGTATTCATCAGGTGCGGTCTTCTTCTGCTTGTCCGACTTCTTCTGCTCAATGATGCCTTCCTTTGTTGCCTGCCATGCCTTGACCTCAGCGCCGAGGGACTTGGCAGTTGGAAAATAGCCTTTCTTCCGGAGGCCGGGTGCTGTGATGCGAAAGCGCTTTTTCCAGTACGCGGCAAGGTGCTTTAGTAAATGATGGAGAGGGTCTCCTCGGCTGAGGTTTGGAACGCCTTCCTCCATTCGGTCCGCAGTTCCACCCCAGTCGCGCTGATTCCTATCGGAATGCCTGTCGCTCCTCTGCTTTCCCTTCCCTTTGCCCTTCGCTGTCCCATTAGCACCTTTCTTTCCCTTGCTCTTTGGCTCAGGCTCCAATGACTCGTCAGGCGGCAAGCCAGTGTCCTTTCTCCATTGCTGGACCTGTTTCTTAACGCCATCTGGCAATCCGTCCACTAGTATCTTCTGAACCTCGCTGTTGCAGACCCAGCCATTGCGAACATGATTGTGCCAAAGCAGCAGTTGTACGTGCATACAATGCGTCCAGATGCGAAGCTGCCTGTCTTTCTTTGATGGTCCTTTGATACCGAGAGCATTCCTCCTAGCTATCTCATCATTCGCTTCCACAGGACCGCCTAGAGACACCTCGAGGATGTCATCCGCGTCCTCCTGGTTGCGCTGCCACGGAGCTTGCTTCAACGGGGGAGAATCACGAGCTGAGGTATCTGTAGGTGCTGGCAGAGCATCCTCCCAGTCCAACTCATCCTCATTATCCTCATCGTCGTCGGCGCCATTCTCATTATACACAGCCGCGGCTTTTCCGCTAGCTTTTTTCTTCGATTTGCCGATCTGTACGTCCTCAAAGTCATCGCTGTCGGCGTCACTGTCGCTGGTGTCGCTAGAATCGCTGCCTAACGCGTCGAGAAAGGCTTTATCGTCGGAGGAGCTGGCATTGACGGCAGGCGCGTCGAGCGCGTCAAAGACACTCTTCTTGGGGCGTTTGGAAGAGGATGCGGGGGCGGTTGAAGGCGAACGGTCGCGCTTGCGGGGGACGAAGGGCGGCATGGTGCCATGGAGATTGAGGAGTGAGGAGAGCGCGCAGGACGAGGGTGAAAGTTGAGAGGAAGCGGGTGTTCCTGGCGGCGACCCAAACCGATGATGATGCCAAGAGTTGATGGTCGACGCGGGCATCCCTGCGATGATCTCATGAGCTCCGAACCCTCCCCCATGTTCCCGTCTTTCCCACATCTCCACCGCATTCTTTTCATCAGGCTGCATCAAATGTCTGGCACAGGCCATCTTGGTACTGCAACCAATATCTTGCATTTCATGCAGATTAACTCCGTCCTTACATAGCATCATCTCGATCTCAGTCACCCAGGATCTTGCTAGATGCTCTCGCTGACTCTGCTATTCATTGTGGAATGTGCTACTTTTCAGGAATTTTGTATTGTCCCCTTCTTCATTTATGCTTTGAAGGATCCATGGCTGGTTCGTCACGAGATGGCCCATCATTTTCTCACCTTATTGCCCGCTTTAGGAAACTGCTTATCGATACCCACCATGCAACTGCACGAGCCACTCCTCTGCCAACCATGCTCTCGCCTTATTGCCTCTTCTTGGAAACTGATGAGTTGTCTCCTCTCGGTTATTTTACGTGAGGTAGAATTCGCTGGTCAACCGGACAAAGTAGAACTGAATTATAAAGAGTTGGTTCGCCTCACAAATCCTGTGCTCAGTCCTCCATAGTAGCAGATATGACTTCTCGAGACGGATTTTCCTGGACCAAGGAAACAGGCCTTCGTCCTGGCGTCCCATCCATCGGAGTCATTCACCCTTCGACCAACATTGTTTCCTCGGATGGACTGTACGACGTGATCATCGTTGGCGCAGGCTACTGTGGCCTCACAGCTGCACGAGATGCCGCTGTCTCCGGTAAGTTCTGCCTCTTCCGTCATAAGATGAAACTGACACGCCGAAGGCATGAATGTTCTTCTTCTTGAAGCCCGAGATCGTATCGGCGGGCGGTCCTGGACCTCAAATATCGGAGGCTATCCATTCGAGATGGGAGGTACCTGGGTCCACTGGGGCCAGCCTCATGTGTGGCGAGAGATCTCGAGATATCAAATGCGAACTGAGCTGGAAAGTTCGTTTGACTTCTCCCGCGGCATCAACCACTTCCAGCTGAATACTACTGGAAGGTCCGCAACAATGAGCCACGAAGAAGAGGTATACAACTGTATTGAAATCCATGGAGCTCTGAGACTAACTGGTCTTCAAGGACGCACTCCTTGGCTCTGCATTAGGAAAGTTTGTCAATGTCGATGGCGCCTTTGGGAGGAACATCATGCCGTATCCGCACGACACATTTCACGTCCCTGAAGCGAGAGAGCTGGACAACCTTTCTGCCCAGGATCGCATCGATATCGTTGCTCCCATGCTGTCTCCCAGCGAGCGCGCTGTGCTTGAAAGTTTCATTCTCCTATGCAGCGGTGGCACCTTGACGACCACGAGCTTCCTCGAATTCCTCCACTGGTGGGCTATATGCGGATACACCTACCAGGGCTGCCTTGACTATCTAATCACTCACAAGTTCAGGGGCGGCCAATCAAGCTTTGCCATCAAGTTCTTCCAAGAGGCGCGCTCTACCAAGAAACTCTCCTACGCCTTCAACACTCCGATCGAGTCTGTCAATGATGATGGTAAGAAGATCGAACTTTTCACCAGAGATGGTCGTCGATTCCAAGCAGCGCGCATGATCTGCACTATCCCGTTGAACGTCCTCAGCACAGTGTCATTCAATCCCCCGCTCCCTGAGGGTAAGCGCTCAGCTATCAGCGTCGGCCACGTGAACCAGTGCGTCAAGGTGCACGCCGAAATCTCGGACAAGGACATGCGCTCATGGAGCGGCATCACCTACCCAGAGAACCCACTCATCTACGCCATTGGCGACGGGACAACTCCAGCAGGCAACACCCACATCGTCTCCTTCGGTGCCTACCAACACCATATCCAAGCAGAGGAGAACTTGGATCTGACACTCGACGCCGTCAAAAGCCTGGCACCTGGGAAAATGGATATCCAAAGACTGGTAGGCTGCAATCCTCTTTCACACCTCAGATTCCACTGACTGTGGCAAAGGTATTCCACAATTGGTCCAAAGACGAATTCGCAAAAGGTGCATGGTTCTTCTCGCCTCCGAAGTTGCTTGCCGATCACTTGGACGATCTCAGAGCCCGTCACGGCAATGTTCTCTTCGCTAGCTCGGACTGGGCTGCTGGTTGGCGAAGCTTTATTGATGGCGCAATCGAGGAGGGCACGAGAGCTGCCTTGATGGTGAAGACAGAGCTGGTTGGAACGGGAAGGATTACCCCAAATCTGTAGATTCCGTTTAATTCTGAATCGTGGCAGTACTCCAAACTTGGAATATTTCACTCCACCAATCGTATACTTCCGTACGGTAATAATAAGCAGCGATATACTGGCTTGCTGACAATACACTCCCAGTTGACCAAGTTAGAAAAGACGCAGTACTTCGTGGACCGACTCCGTAGGAGTAATAAGCAGCGCTTGTTGTTGTTGTATCATTGCCTAACTAGGTTGGGAAGCACTAGTTGATCCGGCTATTGGCTAGACCGTTACTAAAGGTATCGACAGCAATTACGTAACTGTTCTTTTACTTTAGCCAAGCCGAGGAAAAGTCAGTTGCCGAACATCTCTTCTCTTTGCCCCATTGAAGCCGGAACCCGCCCTCGGATTTATAACAGCCACAGTCATTGAACGAAAGACCCGAGTGGTAAATGTCTTCGACACCAGTCCAAAACATCGAGGCTCCAGCGGGTTCCAAGGCCCGAGGTGCGCCTCCCTCCGCTCCATATGTGTCTGCTTTCCGCCCACAAAAACCATACTAACCCGCGATGGCAGGTTGCTTCCAATGCTCAAAGCGGCGAATCACGTGCGATCTGGGCCACCCCACCTGCAAGAAGTGCGTGAAGAAAGGCATTGAATGCTCAGGCCTGGGCCGGTTCCGCTTCAGCGACGGCGTGGCTCGCCGGGGCAAGTTCAAGGGCTGCCAGATACCCGCTCTGGGCGAGTCTGCCCAGCAGGAATTTGCGGAAACCCGGGCTGACCAGCAGGCACCACCGCTGCGTATCCGCTGGCAGAATGAGCAACGTAAGGGTTCGGGGGCTCATGCGACGACGGCGGTGGAGAAGCGGCATTCGAAGGGGAGGCGGGTATCTTCCGATCAGCCACCTGCTGCATCTTCCAAGGAATTGGTCGTGCTTTCTGGTCATCACGGGGAACTTGAGGTGCAAGAAGCTCCAGCAGGCTTTGCAATGGTGTCTCGGCAAGGACAAGTGCCCGACGGGGATATTGCTAGCCGTCAAGCTTGGCTCATGTCTGTTCGAAACCAGATGGTACCGCCTTGGCTCGCACCCCTGAGCCCGGAGGTCCGCATGCTGTTCCATCATTGTGAGTAAGTTCCACTTCACAGCGGCAGGTCATGCTGACCACTCCAAGTCTCGGAAGCGGTAGCCCCTGTCATGGTGGTCCTGGACGACGTTTCAAACGGCTACAGGGACTTTATCCTTCCGATGGCCTGCGAGAACGAGGTCCTGCAGCGAGCTATTGGGGTTGTCGCAGCTCAGCACCTGGGACAGAAACGACCGGATTTACAACTCATGGCCGAAAGAGGCCGTGCTGCCATTATTTCGCGATTGCTGAAAGATGCGCAACATGCCTCACCCGATCAAGTCTTCAACACGTTCACCTGGACTACGCTGATTGTTCTCTTGGTCGGAGAGACGGTAACCGGCAGCACTGAGTATGGATATTTGGTCCAGATGCTGTTGTGTCTATCAAGGAACAACGGTCATACACGCCAGCTCTCACCTCTTAACAGTTTCCTAGCCCAGCAGACTCATATGTACGTACTCAAGTAAGTGCTGCCTGGTTGAACGGGAGCTGATATGCTGCAGGTTCGAATTTCTTGCCCGGCCGCTGCTTGAGGGAGCCCAGGAGACCATTACAATGACAAATCCGCCGGATCACTACCTTGACTTTCTCTCCTATGAGCTCCCACCCGGCTCCGACTGCGACGTTGTAATCTCAACCACTCGGCAGGCTTTCATCGAAGCTTCCAAGCTCTACACCCGCCGAACCATGACCGAGAGTGAGCGCCGAGATACGTTGGAAACCCTCAGGCGACTCGTTCATCAAGTAGATCCTGAAGCCGCTGGTGCCCACGCCCTGGTCTGGGTGTGCTTTCTCGGGGCGGCCGAGAGCACGGACGAGGAGAGCAGAAGATTCTTCACTGATCGCATGCGCCACATCTACTCCAAAACCGGCTTTCGGAACATCCCTGCCGCTATCGAATCTTTGAAGAAGATATGGGCTGAGAAGCATTCCAGCGGATGGCTGTCCGAAGCTTCTCCTGTGTTGGTCATGTGAAGATATCGTAGCGAAGGTCTTGGACAACATTCGGAACACACCGCAGTATTCCTTTCGGAGACTTGGACCGGGATTCATCATCAACGCTGCTCGTTTGCTATGCCTCCGATGTGCGCTAGGCTTGATAGCTGATATGTTTGCTGATGCGAGAAGAATAATGGCAAGATCCAGTTCTCGCAGTGCACCTGTGATTCTGAGCTAACTACTTGAAAGTATCAAATCACACCAAATTAGTGGCCATAGTATCCACCCTCAACTCCATGCTACCACCATGCTGTCTACACAGCTGGAGACGGTCCTTGTCTTATTTTGAGGTGGATTTGCGGCTTGTTATGCGACGGTAAGATTTGGGTACGGGGAACCGTTAATTATTTTGTCATCACTCAAATTCTATTGCTTTTAGCTTGTTCGAGAAGCGGAAAAGCATGGTATGACGTGGAAGAATGGCAGTATCGTCGGGAGTGTTAGGGGTGGATCGGCTGTCGAGCATCTTCTGGTGATCTCGAAACTACAGGAGTGGACGGCCTTATCTGGAAAACACTGGAAGATCATGCGGTCATGTGGAACGTGTGAGAAGCTCCAGCGGGAAAGTGGTTGTGGCAGACGGACTGGACGCCACGCTTATCGATGTTCAATACGTGTTCGTTACTCTGGCCACGAGTCTCAAACGCAATAGCTTCGGGTATATAAGAGGTCTCAGTATCTTTTGCTTTGACAGTCAATACTGTGTCATCATGGATTTCGCACAACCTGAGCAAATGCCGGCCAAAGAGCTTTCGCTACGTGAAAGACTCACTCTACAACTCGCGGTGCTCGCGAGCTTGATAGTCCTGAGAACTGTCGCTCTGGTTATTTTCTACAGTTTTCCGGGATTGCCAAGTTCTATTTGGTATTTCGAATGGGTGTTTTGGCCTGCTATCCTTGCCTTGATTATCGCTTTGATGGTTGAAAGCTTTCGTCATGCCATCCTACGGCTGGATACGGCAAATTCTACCATCATAATCCCATTACCGTGGTTTGACTAATGAATGCAAATAAAGGAGCTCGTTGGTAGATGTCGGCGTTTGTGGCACTTTGGCGCAATTTTGTCCTGCTCACGCACGCTTCGGGTGTCTTGGCGGCTAGAGATTCTTCAGGACAATATTCACGTGAGAAGAGAAGTACCTGATGACCCAGAATTGAATTATCTCCCTTAAATTAGCATACAGTGATGGATGCGTGAGGCCATGGGTGTCACTGGGGGGATAATCCTTTTATGCACTCACCTCCAAGAATATTACCCAGTCAGGTTAGTCTGGTCCTTTAGCTTAGTCTGCGCCGCGCCCTATCTCGGCGCACTACCACCATAGCTAATTCACATCCCTTTTCCACTCCATCATAGCGATTCTGACTTGGAGCCGACCGTGGCGCGTTCGCAAGGGTCACCATAAAGTGAGTTGAATTGAAAAGGCCGACTTCTCGAACGATGCTAGCGTCCACCGGCCCGGAAAACCCGCGCAGGGGTTTTGTTATGTTCTGGTGATGTGATAGGTCGAAACGGGATGGTTGCCTAGAAAAAGAAAAGAAAATGACGAAGATGCCTACAAGGCATAGAACGCTAAACCCACCATGATATTGCACAGAGGCAGAGATGCGGCGTTCCGCGTTGTTTGTTTGCGACGCGTCGCTTACATACCCTGTCTCTTGAGAATCTATTCGTCTAAGCCAGCTCAATTCTACTGGTTCCGGGACGTCCTCATGGAAACCAGAGCGGCTTTGTGCGTTCGCTCTTACTAACAACAAAGCAGGAAGATCTCATTTACCCGCAGACCTTGCTTTCTCTTCTTCGCCTTTCACTTCCCTTCACTCCCCACCTCACTCTGCCTACATGCCACCGACGTAGATCTCTACGGAGAAAGCTCGAAATCATCATGTCGTACCCGTTTTTCCTCGACATGTCCATCTCCACCTGTGCAGATCCAGATAGCGAGACGGAAACAACGCCCAGCGTCGATGGAACTCTAGATGATGCTGAGAAAAGTCAGAAACCACCCACTCCGACTGCCAAGGACGCGCAGCCCGAGGCTCTGCCAGCTTCCTCTAACCAAGGAGATGATCTCGAGGCGAAGACTTACAGAACGAAGGAAGGCAAACGCCCTTTCATCGATCTAACTGGATCTGACGATGAATGCGATTCGAGTTCCATGTTAACCCGGCTTCGCGCTCGCATCCCATTGTCTTTCAAGGAAGAGTCCAGTGACCTATCGAACTCTGAGTCGCTTGTTCCTCCCAGCACTACCCGACCAGTCAAGCTAGATCTCAACGGAACAGAGCCCGATAACCTGCCTCCAGCGATAAGTCCTGAGACCACAAAAGGAACGAAACGTCCTTCACACCAAGAGCTCAACAGTGGAGCCGCAAGCCCAGTCCTGCCACCGAGGAAGAGGCGTCGCGCCAAGAAAGAGCCGCCACCGGCGATCCACAAGGCGACGGTGAAGGAGCTACCAACAGGCACAAGCGCCGTCCCAGGAGCCATGGACGTCGATGATAACATCATCGAGAGGATCAAGAAGTGCCTCGACAGAGCAAATCACCGAAATGCCAATGAAGCGGAGACCAAGGCTGCGTTACACTTGGCATCCAAGTTGATGGGCCAGCACAATATCACGCAGGCCGAGGTGTTGTTGCCATTCAGCGGGCTGACGGAAAGGACATGAAGGTTCCGATCAGACAATTTGTGGGAGACCTATGTCACGCTATGGAAACCTTCTTCGACTGCAAGTCATACTCGATGAGCTACCCCTACCGCGTTCACTTTGTATTCTATGGTATCGCCCAGAATGCAGCCTCTGCTGCCATGGCCTTTGAATGGATCTACAACCTTATTGTGGATTGGGCTCGGCACAAGAAAGGGATTGCAGCTACCAACAGCTACTGCCTGGGCATATCCGATGGCCTGTGGCGGGATGCCCGCAAGGAGAAGGCCGAAGAGCTCGAGCGAGCAAAGGAGGCGGAGGCTGAAGCTTTAGCTAAAAGGCTGAAAGAAGAAGAGTTGCAGCGGCAGAAGGAGTTGGAACGACTGCAGCCGACTGTGGAGGATGAGTCGGATCCTGAATCTGCACCCCAGCAGAAGCCTGCGGAAGATCAACACCAATGCGTAACGCCGGACATGAAGCTTAAAGACCCGGAATCCAGGATCGATCCACCAGATATCGTAGATCTCTGCGAAACATCTTCTGAAAGTAGCGCTTCCGACCTTGACGATGATCTTTCTCCATTGGACGACAGCAGTGATGAAGAGAGCGATAGTGATGTATACGAGGCAGACATTGTGAATGATGAGAGCGACGACGAAAGCCCACATTTCGCCAATGACGATGATGAGATTGACCATCTGGCCGAAAACACTTACAAGCAAGAATCGCGCTCTGTGTCTCCACCGCACCGTCTTCCTTCACCGTCTTCACCAATCCATATACCTTCAGCATCTCCGTCGCCGCCGAAGCCAGTCACGCCTCCTCGCGAGGAAACGCCCGAGACGGAGCCTCAGTGGAAATCGGCTATGCAGCTTACGCTCTTCCGGCAGACCGCCATCCAGGTTGCAGATGACTATCTTAAGTCGAAGGACCTAAAATTACGCCACAGGCGCCGGGGTGCTACAGCCAAGGACCCAAAGGCTTTCAAACAAGGACAGAAGGACAGCCGCAAGATCGACGTGCGCCAAAAGGCGCTGGAGGAAAAGAAGGATGGAGAGGAGCTCTAATCAATTGCATAGGGGCCCAGCTAGCTTTGGTGTTGACAGGCTCACATGGACGCGTGATGGATATCTGATGGAGTACAAGACAATGAGATTGCATTCGAAAGGCGAGAATCTGGCTTGAAGTGCTGGGTAATCCAAGGTTCGCTAGGAAAAGGTTGCGGGTAGAGCAAGAGGGTAAAAATCTCCCACCTTTCATTTCGGATAGCTTCTTGGTTAGCTAGCTCAAAAAAGGAAATGAAGATATGCAGGCTGAAAAGCTCACCCCCATTCTTGATGCATGATGTTGTGTCGAAGTGAGAGCCCCGCCCACTTCCGTCCCGTCGGTCCTTGTCCACCCCACCAGATAAGTACATAAGCGAGACGTCATACTTTACCTCAAGAGCTTCCCCGCCGACTTTGTTCTATCGCGATTTCTGCCATCCTCTCCCGTCCCAATTGCTCAAGAAACAGCCTCACATCATGACCTCCGACCTCCAGGGCAAGGTCATCCTCATCACCGGCGCCGGCAGCGGCATTGGGTAAGGTAACCCACCTCCCGCGCAAGGCCAACCATCCCGCTAACCCCCCCGCCCCGCGACCAGCCGCGCCACGGCCCTCAAACTCCACAGCCTAGGCGCGCACCTCGCCCTCACCGACATCAACGCCGCCAACGTCGGCGAAACCCACCGCCTCTGCGCCAGCGCCGGCGCCGGCGCCCCCACCACCCCGCACTTCTGCACCGACCTCGACGTCTCCTCCTCCGCCGCCGTCGCCCGCACCGTCGCCGCCGCCGCCGCCCACTTCGCCGGCCGCCTCGACCACGTCTTCAACTGCGCCGGCGTGAACCCGACCAGCTACGCGCTGACGGCCACGACGGACGAGTACTGGGACCGCCTCGTCGACGTCAACCTCAAGGGCACCTACCTCGTCACGCGCGCCGCCATCCCCTTCCTGACCGCAGCGGCGGCGGCGGCGGCGGCGCCTGAGACGACGGCGGGGTCGGGGACGACGACGACGTCGTCGATCGTCAACGTCTCGTCCATTTGCGGGGTGCGGCCCGTTGCCGGGCAGGCCATCTACTGCGCGACCAAGTACGGCGTGATTGGATTCAGCAAGAGCGTGGCGCTGGAGCTGGGGCCGCAGGGGGTGCGGGTGAATGTGGTGGCGCCGGGGTATATTGACACGCCGACGAATGCTGGGGTGGTGAAGGGGGCGGAGTATGTGCGGCGGATGGAGGAGGGGAATAGCTTGGGGCGCATGGGGACGGCGGGGGAGGTGGCGGATGTGGTGGCTTTCTTGATGGGGGAGGGGGCGAGGTATGTGAATGGGAGTGTGGTGGAGGTGGATGGGGGGTTGAAGACTTGAGGGTGGAGGAGAGAGGTGTTGGGGAGTAACCTATGTTGAGTTTCGCTTGGGTAAAGCGGCTTCATGTATGCTTGCATCTATGCAGGTAGGAATGTGGTATTTGCTGATGAAAACGAAAACAGTGTCTGACTGATGGTATTCCAAGAATGTGATGAGAAAGGTAAATGCGAGAAGACTAGAGTGTTGCAGCCCCTGATCAACCAGAAGGAATCGAATTCCACCACCTTACGACCTCTCCACCGGCTTCAACCTTGCCAACAGTGGCTTCTTCTCCCACAACGCATACACCCGCTGGTCCGTCCACTCCCCGCTCTCCTGGCACAGCTCGAGGTCAAAGTGCCACAGCACGTACGACAGGATCAGGCGCATCTCGTGCCAGGCCAGGTTCTTGCCGATGCAATTGCGGGGGCCGTAAGAGAAGGGCTGCATGATGGCCTTGTCGTCGTTGGCGAAGCGCGAGTCCTCGTTGTCCGGTAACCAGCGCTCTGGGATGTATTGTTCGGCCAGCGCGAAGTGACGCTCCGAGTGGTACGCGGCCCAGTTGGTGACGAAAACGGTGACCTGAGTGTGTCCTGTCAGTTTTTGCTTCTTTGGCTTGCACCCCGTACATCGATGTTCAAGGCAGGAGCAGGACTTACATTTCCAGGCACATGCTCGCCG
Organism: Dothiorella sarmentorum; assembly: GCA_023082095.1. NCBI lineage: Eukaryota > Fungi > Ascomycota > Dothideomycetes > Botryosphaeriales > Botryosphaeriaceae > Dothiorella > Dothiorella sarmentorum. The sequence continues at coordinate 87,103 of JAJMVL010000113.1, forward strand.
CAGATAACGGTACCACCAGGCGGGGTAAGTCTGGGCAGACCGCCAGGGACCGGCGGGTAGATGCGCAGGGCCTCCTCGAGGCAAGCGTTCAGGTACGGCTGCTGGGGCAGGTTCTGGAGGGTCATGTCGTCGGGGCTGGCAAAGGAGCCGCGGATCTCGGCGACCAGGCGCGCCATCTTGTCCGGGTTCCGGAGCAGGTGGTACGTGACGCCGCTGAGCAGGGTGGCCGTGGTCTCGGTGCCGGCGATCATGAAGGTGCCGGCGTTGGCGTGCATCTCGGGGACAGTGAGGCGCGCCCCTTCCTGGCCTTCCTTCTCGCGGAGCACGTACGACCAGATGTCCGGGCGGTCCGTCGGGGTGGCGAGACGGCGGTCGACGCGGTCGAAGGCGTACTTCATGTGCTCGCGATGCTTCTTCTTGAGGATCGGCATCATGTACGGCAGCAGAGCGTTGATGTTGGGGAAGTAGAATCGCAGGGTGGTCGAGAGGCCGAAGAACTTGACTGCCGCGAAGATGCCGTGGACCCACGCGTTGTAGGCGGAGCCTTGGAGGAGCTGGAGCGGCTCGCCGAAGGTCAGGTCGGCCATCACGTCGAAGGTTGTGAAGTTGTACATGTCGACCATGTTGATCTTGGCCTCGGGCGTCGCGGTGCTCAGCTCGCGCAGCTTGGAGACCAACAACTCCACATAACCACGCAAGAGGGGTTCCTGGTCTTTGAGAGCGCGATCGGAGAAGGCGTGCGAGAAGATGCGGCGTTGGCGGGCGTGTTCGTCGTTGTTGTCGGCCAGGAAAAGCCCCCTAGTCCCGGTTGGGGGAGGTCCGTAATGGTTGGGGTCCTTGACAACGGGGGCGGAGTGGCCGTGGATGTCTTTCCATGCTCTGGCGTCGGTGTAGCTCAGCTCGCTGGGACCGATCCTTACAACGTCGCCGTACTGATCGTGTAGCCACTGTAGGTGGTAAGGTTCGATGCCTCGTATCCGTCCTAGGATACGTGGTAGTGATGTGGCCGCACTAAACCACGGACCAGGATATTTTCGAAGTGGGTGGAAGTAGAGGTTGTATATGCCGGTGATGACGAGATACACAATCAGGTAGGAGGTCAGACATAGTCTCAAGTGAATAGGGGCCGTTGATGCTCACTGTAGTAACTGCGCTGATATAAATAAGGTTGAGAAGACCCATGGTGAAAGAAACAACAACGAAAAAGGAATGAGAGGTTTGAGAGTGGTAAGAGCCGGGGTGCGAGAAGAGCGTGAAAGAGAGTACGAGGCATGGGTTGATATAACGGACTTCTTGGCTTCATATGTCCGGCCACCGAGTCAGATGACGTCTGGTGTGCCTCGGCGACTTCCTATTGTAGCCAGAGTTGTGTAGATATCATGAAGGAAGAGGCGGGATTGCCACTCGGCAGACCTTACCAAGCTCGAATGGGGATGATTCCATGGTAAGGTTTTGCATAGGGCTTGTTAGGGGACTCCTGAAAGCGTCATGGCGCCAGGGCTAATGAATCGCACGTTGAGATCTACAACGCTCATGTTCAACGTCGCCATCTTGGCCGGATGGCTTTGGAAAAAACAGAACCCTTTCAGACTCAAATGAGCCTTTGGATCTTCTTATCGGGATAATTGATGCGGGGTAATTCCACTTCTTCAAAAACCGCTGCCAGGCACAGACCATGGCGCAATGAAGGCCGACTTTTACTATTTTAAATTAAAGATAGGGAGCTACTTACCCCAGGCTTCTTTAGCCGACGGCAACCAAGCGAACGAACCATTGGCGCGGACCGAGCCGGGCCTAAGGCATCTGGAGCACTGAGGTTCCAGGCATGAACCCTCTCGAGGCCGCTGACTGTGTAACATTGAGCTGCGGGCTGCAACGTGCGGCGCGGTGCAGTAGCGTCAACGGCACCAATGCCAATGCCTGCCGCAGCTGCAACGCGAGAGGAGAGTGGACGGCAGAAGCTGCAGCGAGCGCCCAAAACGTGTCGAGGGTAGAGGGGCCGACGTATGTGTGCGTGCCAACGCATCGGCGACGACGCAAGGCTTGGGGAAGCGCTGCTGGTCGCCATGACACATGTGGGCGTTGGTGCCCAAACAGCGCGCGCATGGGGTTGAAGAAAAGAAAATTGGCCGGTGAAGGGTGCAGTGAGACTCGAGCAGCGAGGGCGGGCGGCGCGGCCTAGTGTTCACAGGCTGATGGCGTAGCACGAAATGTGATGTCTCGAACCGTGTCACACAGGACTCGGCCTGCGCATTGGCGGACCTTTATCGCCGCGGCGGCTGGGAGGAGCGTGGGAGGCTTGCGACGGGAGGCTAGTCAGCCCAGGCCGCGATATTGTGCAGAGCCCTGCCCGCCCCGACTCTCGATACACCCTACACCGAACAATAATAAGCACGCCCTCTGCCGCCCGCGCCCGCCTCAGCGCACCCCTTCTCCCTCTGCTGAGACATTGTCCTCCCCCCCGAGCAACCATGGCACCCTCGACCGCATGAACCCCATGGGCACCCGCAGATCCACGTTGCACACGGCGCCTTTGCAGCATGAATTCCCCGCCGCTGTAGATTAGCCCTTTTCGCATGCGCTTGCAGTGCCTGTCGATCTTCAGCTGGAGCCTCCCTTCGCATTGCCCGTCCGGGGAGCCTCCAGCGCACACTCCACGACACATACCCGACCATGACCCCCAGATCCAACATGTGGGAGCGACTGTCTTTGCACAAGCTGGGCGGCTGGCTGAAGAAGGACGAGGCTGACGCTCCGCCGCCCCATGGCGACCGGGACTCTGACGACGAGAAGAAGCTTGGCTTTCTGAACAGGCGCCCGTCCCGCAAGGTGGTACCTGGCTTGCCCCGCCCGCTGACGTTCAAGCGACAAGAGTCGGAGCGACGAGAAAGGTTGGTTCCCTACGAGCCTGGCCACGACGAGCGCAGGGCTGTTTCGTCGGACCGCGTCGATCGTCAGAGCGCAGGGACTTCGAAGCGCACCCTTTCCCCGCCGCCACAGTTCCATCTTCGCTCCTCCGCGCCAGACTCCCTCAGTCGCTACGCTCCCGAGACGCATGAGTCATTCATGCCGCAGGACCACTCCCCGCCAAAGAACAACGGCCGAGCAGACGATGACAACACCGGCTCCATGGCGTCTCGAGGCCCCTGGGATTTCCCACCCCCGCTCTCAACCACCGGCCCACAATCGGACAATGAAGGCTCGTCGGAAGGCGTCGACGAGGTCCTCATACAGCAGGAGCTGGACGCGAAGTGGATTTTGAACCTCAGCATGCACTTCAGGGACATGTCTGACCGGGAGAAGTTCTTCGTAACCTATGCTGAGCTGCCCACCAGGTGGAGGAGAGTAACCGTGTCCATCGACTACCGTGATGCTGAGCCCGAATCCCTCGAGGCTGACCTGAAGAGCTTGCACTACCAGCGCGACAAGAGCGCCCGCATCTATGAGGCTATCCGGGAATCCCTGCCAGACATACAATTCTACGAGACCGTCACCAATCTCAAGCTGGAAACCAGTGAAGGCCGCCTCCATGTCCACGTCACAGAAGACGTGAACGAGATCATCCCCTACCCTCCCACATCTGCAATCTCTCACCTTGATTGTCCTGTGTTCCACGAAAGTGACGTCCGCTTCGAGTCGCATCTGTCTGGCTTTGTTTACAAAATCTCTGTCAAAGGGCAGGTTTACATCAAGAAGGAGATCCCCGGTCCAGAAGCTGTTGAGGAATTCCTCTACGAGACAAACTGTCTAAGCCGCGTCCGGGGCGCACACAGTGTTATCCACTTTGCTGGTGTCATTACCGACGACAGCGAGCAACGTGTCACCGGTCTGCTTATCAACTTTGCCGAAAAGGGCGCTCTTGTGGATCTGCTGTACGACTGGAAGAGCTCTAGCGAGCTGCTTTGGCCAAGGCGGGAGAGATGGGCCAAGCAGATTGTCCAAGGCCTATCTGAGATACACGAGTCCGGTTTCGTCCAAGGAGACTTCACACTGTCCAACATTGTCATTGACGCCGACGACGATGCCAAAATTATCGACATCAACAGGAGAGGATGCCCTGTGGGCTGGGAACCCCCCGAGCTTGCCAAGCTTATTGAGGCTGGTCAAAAGATCAGTATTTATATCGGGGTCAAGTCTGATTTGTTTCAGCTTGGTATGGTCTTGTGGGCCCTCGCAGAACAGCAGGACGAACCAGAGCGTCAAGAGCGTCCCCTCCTCTGGACTCCGGCCAGTGATGGGATCCCTGCCTACTACAAGGCAATCGCCGATGCATGTTTGAGTGACGAACCACGCGATAGGTTCTCTGCGAAGGACTTGCTCGCCCGATTTCCCGCGATTGACCCCGAGGCGTCGAAGCCACCTACCACTTCTAGACACAGTCTATGCACTCATCGCTCGGACAAGGAGTACATCGATCCTCGCACGGCCGTCGGGCGTGACGACATCGATCGTCTCAAGCGTGCTCGAACCTCGCCTGAGCGCACCAATCAAATGTCCAGTGTCAATCCTTCAAGCGCAAACCTCACTGATGTTGTCCCTCCTACTGAGTATGATGCTCAGAGCTCTGGATCATACATCATGGCACGCCGTGGCAGATCTTCATCCGATGGCAGGCGGACACTGGAATACTCTCCGTTTGTTCGGGCATCATCAAACGTCTCACTCGATGACAGCGAGCTGGGAAACGAAATTACCCCCCTTCCGGGTCAACAGGAAATGAGGTGGGAACAGGTCTACGTTGATGGCGACACGCATCTTGTTCATCGCGGTGGCCCCCTTAGTATTGATGAGCGCAATTTTCCTGCCCACGAACAGGCCACAGTGTGCATTTCTACGCCAAAGACCGAGCAGACCGATCCTTTACAGCAATTCGAGCGGACTGATCCTGGACCTGCGCCACATTCACCAGACTTGGTAGGCATTGGAGGATATGACAGGAATATGCCTCCGCCCGCACTCCCGTTTCTATCCGGAGAGTTGCTTGGACAGCGTGCTTCTTTCCATGACCGCATTCAGCAGCGGAACTCTCATGACGACGTCCTCGCCGGTTTAGTCCAGGAGGTCTACGAGAATAGGGATGAGGAGATCTTGCCATCGCGGAGCCGCTTCAGCCCTCCAACTCACCAGGATTCTGGCTTCCATGATTACGACATCGAGGCGGACCTTGCCGGTCTTTCTTCTCACCATGACCACGTACCTCATCGGATCGAAGATTTCGAGTTCGATCTTGAATCGCATGACAATTTCGGGTCTGACCAACTGGCTGGTACTGGACCTACATCATTCTCAGAGAATGACGGAGCACCGCTGGATCGCCGTGCGTCTGCCAATACAGTCAAGGAGGACTACTCGTTTGCGACAACGGCGTCAACCGATGTTGAAAATATCATGGCCTCGACAAATGCGGCCCTGGATCTTTCGACTAGACAAAACTACCCTCCTGACATCACTTTTGATGAATTAGTCGAGTCACGTGGAGAGCAAAACCCTGGACGCAATGCCAACAACCAATCCTGCAATCCTATACGCGGTACACAAGGTATATCGGCATCAGAGCAGAATCACCAAACAAGCAATGGCCGTACGCCGTCAGGATCCTCTGGGCCGGATGAAGCTGTATGGTTCCCCTGGATGAGCCAAGCGGAAAATCGCGACAACGTATTCTGAGTAGGTTAACGCAAATCAACATCAGTTTGCTCGCTTTCCTGGCTTTCGATTCACGGCACGTCTGCATCATCTTCTATGAGCAAGCGCCGAGATCTTCTTCACGCACGCCCTTCATCACGAAAGTCACGCTCAACAAATATGTTTTGCCTTTGGTGTTGTTCCTTATTTATACCAACATTGAGCTTTCCGCTATTCAAAATACCCCAAACATTGTTCAGCTTCGCTTCTTCTTTTCTCCCCTTCTATATTACTTCCACTCGGATTTTTGTTACCCCAGGAAACTCATCATTCCTCATTCTATGGCAGCGCATCGATCCAATGGTTTTTCTAAACAAAGACAATCAGCCACGAAGGCATCATAACGAACGGCGCAGGTTAACGGTTGCAATTTTTCTTATTTTCTTTACTTTTTATTTTCATAAAAAGTCGTTTCAAGGGAAGGGACGGTAAAGGGATACGGATTGGAATGGCGTCATGTCTCGAGGTACTGGAAATGTCTGGCACTTTCGACCCATTTTCCTTATATGTGATGAATGCCTGTAGATAGTGAATGGACAATGGTCATTGCCATTAGCCACGAGCTTCCAGATCTGTAGTGAATGTTCGCAACTGTGCATGCAATAAAAGATACGGCTGGTTCGTAAGACAGAGCAACCTATAGTCACGTTTAAATACTCGCCCGGATAGCTCTCGTCAGTACCTCAAGCAAACGTCTCAGCTGCCCGTCAAAACTTTGCGAAGTGGTTGACCAAAATCAGGGTATGTAAGTGCCCCATGCTCAGGTTGCTATCTAATCAGGAAAATGCACTATACACTGATGGGAGCTACTCAAACAAGTTGGTTCGCAGATAACTTTTTATTCTTTTTATTCACAAGACCTGTTTACCAGGAGATATAAACATTGACAAGCAGGAGGGGGGAAAAAAGACCCCCAAAAGAAGGAAGGAGAAGCACCACCACTTAATGTCCTCCCGTACAAGAAAAGGGGTTTGCCAGAAGCCGGGGTAGGACCAAGTTTTTTTCCCCCCTAAAGATCGAACCTGGACTTGATGTGCCTCCACCAGTCGCGGGCCATCCAGACGTCGAAGTCGGTGATCTCAAAGGCGGAGCCGGCGTTCATGATGAAGCTGGTGACGCCCTCGGGCATCCACTCGTAAAAGTCGTCGAGGGCGAGCGTGTGGCCCATCTCGTGCTCGAGGATGTGGATGTCTTCGGCCTCGAGGTTGTCTAGCATGTAGCCGACGCCGATCTGCTGGCCCCAGTCGCCGCCGTAGCCGCCGGCGCCGTCGTCCAGGCTGTCGGAGAGCCAGAGGGAGACGTCTGTTTTGCGTTAGCCATTTTTTTCTTTGTTCTTCTGACCAGCGTGAGAGGGGGGAGCAATTGCTTACCGTAGCGGGCGGCGTCGCCGCCAGCGCAGCCGCTGTAGTCGCCGTCGGCGTAGTGGATTGCGCGGCCGCAGGCGGGGTCGCACTCGGGGATGCCGTCGACGTCGGCTGTGTCGGAGTAGACGGTGACGCCGTCGGTGGAGCCCTCGAGCAGGGCCGTGTTGTTGGTGGCCCAGCCGACGACGGTGACGTTGACGTCGCTGTAGGGGAAGCCGTCGAAGCCGGCGAGCGCCTTGGTGACCCACTTCTGGTACATCTTCTGCAGCTGCGAGGCGATGGAGGTGCGCTGCGCGGCCGTGACCGACTTGACGCTGTCCCAGCGCACGCAGTACTGCACGTTGCCCTTGGTGTCGATGATGTGGTCGTAGCCGTAGTTTTTGAACGTCAGCGGGTCGCCGCTGTACGTCGACATGGTGTGGCTCCAGACCGAGTCGAGCGCGGCCGAGATATTGGAGGGCGGGTTCCAGGCCGAGTCGGCGCGGGCGGAGAGGGACCTGTCCTGGACGGGTGCGGCCTGCGCGCATTCCAGAGAGGCGATGGTCGCCAGGAGCGAGAGAGCGGCAGTGGCCTTCATTCTTGCTTTTCCTTCTTTTCCTTCTGAACGAATGTGTTGGTTGTAAAACGAGAGGCTTTTGAGGCTAGCTCAAAATATAAAAGAATGTGTAGTGAGTGGGAGTCTTGTCCTGGACCTGCCTTGTGCTAAGCAACCTACAAGATGTGTGATTATATACGGTGCGGCAGTTCGGCGTCCCGGTCGTAATTCATCAAGTGCTACTCCGTACGCGATGGCGTGCCGCAAATCAATGGAATACGGTGTTGCGGGCGCCACACATGTTACAAACGCCAAGAGTGCAATGGTACCACAACGCAGCCGACGAAACATTCCATCGAGGGTGGACGTGGTGGACGCCTTTCGGGAAACATGACATGGTCAGTTGTCGGCCCATCCATTGGCTTGGCGCAATGTAGCTTTGCGTTTCAAGGAGATGGTCATGGGAGGCCTGAACAGATTAAAATAATCCGGCCCGCCTCGTTTAAGTGTCATTGGTGGACCGTCGGGGAAACAGCTGTATAGAGAGAGAGATGGATTGACTCCTGTTTTAGAGTAGACCAGTTTCAACGCTGGATATCCGGATGGACATGCCTACTTTGACAAAACAGGCAGTTCAGCGTCGGAACTGGAAGGCTAACCCGAATAGTGCGATTCCTGATGACAAGACTTCCTTTGCTATATTCAGGGGATGTGATTGGTCAACATGGGATCGTTGCACAGAAAAAGAAAGGGAAAAGAAGAGTAGCCTTCCGATGCTGGACTCCCCTATATGTGTTAGTTGAAAAGGGGAATTCCGGTTGTTCTCACCATCCCGTATCATAGATGATGCACTTGACGTATTCGTTTTCTTATTCTCTGCTCTACAGCAGCTCTGTTCTCTCCTTTTTCCTAGTCGACCTTTAGGTACAGCACAACAGCGCACGTTTCCAGAGCCGAGATTCGGGAGAAAACAGACACGGCTGCTTTCAGAATTTCCCGAAATCACCGAGCAAAATATTCCCGAAAGCACCGAGAAAGCCTAGGGGCGACAAGGGGTTTCGTTGGGACTCACCCAACTGAACAAAAGATGGTGTGAAGGCGGCCGAAGGGTCGATTCATCAGCGGAATACGAGCAGAGGCGAAGGCGCTGTGGACCACTGGAACGCCTCATTCCGTTTCACAGCCAGAAAGGTCAAGCTCCAAAGTTGTCTGATGTTGCTCTCTGAGGACAGCCATCAGTTCTCTTCAAGGACTGCAAAAGCACAAAGGATCAAAGCACTCACCCGTTGGACTCTGACCCGACGGTGGAGTTAAAGCACCCAAAGGAGTATACACAAAGCCATCACCGTCGTGTACCCAGCTCCAGACCTCGCTGCTGAGATGCACCTTGTTTGCGTCAATCAGGTCCCATATATGGCTATACGCATGGCGCAGTTTGGGATAGACGACCAAGTCATAGCAGAAATCGGGTCGGTGGGCGGCTGCGTTGCAACGGTCAAGTTGGCGCTCCAGACCTGCTGCCAGCATGGAAAGCTGCCAACTCCACACAACAGTGCCGTGGTAGGCATTGTTGGTGAAGCTTGCGGCGTAACTGCAGCATCATACTAAGTCTTCGTTCATTTCCAGGCGACTAGGACGCCACTTACATTGGTTCGCCTCCGTATGCTGGATTTGCAACGAGCACACCAACAGACGTGGAGAGACCCACGGGAAAAGGACGGATGATGTTTTCCGCGGTTTGCTCCAGGAACGACGTCAATTGGATTTGATTGGTAGTATTGAGGAGGAAGAGTCTGAAGCAGTCGTCTGTGTTCATGACCTTGACGACTGGCTGCTCATCGTATCCCTCCAGCGCTAACCCGTAGAAGCGCACGTTGGAGGTTATGCTGTCCACATTCGTGGAACCTGCGAAATCAGACTCGTTGACGTATGACTGGACTAAGCTTTGGGCCTCTTTAGCTGCGATATCGACCTAAACAATCATTCAGTTCCGCCTTCTCTGACAGTATTTGAGAGATGTACCTCGAAGAAGTGCAGTGTTTCATCCTCCCAGACTTGCGCATACTGGCTTGCCGTGTCTCTCCAATCTGCATGACTGGGAAAGAATCCTTCGGCCGACAACGCTGCAATGGCTCTTAGTGCCGCCGGTACCAGCGCAGTATTGACGTCGTAGGGAATCCGTCCTCCACCGATGCCATATGCGCTGTCCCGCCACTGTCCTACCCCCTGGCCTTCCTTCAGATGGATAAGATTATCCCTCAACTGACCACCTTCAGAGGCGAACGAAGCCGAAATGTTCATGATTTTCTCCGCACTGGTTAAAGCAAGAGCCGCGTAATCAAGCCCCTTGTTTGCCGGATCAACCGTCGCTTCGGTGGAGAAAAATGCGTTTTTCCGGTTCCGTCCAGCGGCAGTCCGCACAAAGTACTCGTGCATGACCACTGGAAGGAAGAAGTCTGTATCGATCATCTTGTAATCGTACTGAGGCGCAGTGCTCGAGATGTTCAGCTGCAAATTGAGGTACGTAGCGTAGTCTCCGATGGTCTCCTCGTGGCAGACACTGCCATCGGTCCGATTGATGCGCTCAAGGACTGCGCTTATGACAGCTTCGATGGCTCCATCGCTGAGAATCGGCTGGAGTAGAAGCAGAGAGATCATACTGTCACGTCCAAAATAAGTCAGGAACCTCCACGCCCCGGCCAATAGTTTGTCTGCGTAAGAAAGGAAAGCCAAATAGTCTACCTGGTCGGCATTATCCGTTGCTAGAGACTCATGCGCAGTGTTGAGCACCTCCTGAGTGCTGAGTTGGTCCATTTGTGGGTAGTTGAAAGAGGCTGTGAAAGAATAATTACCAGCTCCAAAAGCAAGAATGCCGTTGTCAATGGAAATCGGGCTGCTTCCGCTGGCCTGGTCAGGCTTGAAGGTCAAGAATGTGGTCGTCACATTGTCAAGCCATAGCCTGCTGATGGAAACACCGCCATTACCGTCGTTGGAAACCTGGTTGGCATCTTGAATGGCCGGAACGAGGATGCTCGGTCCTTCGGTAAAGTCTCTGATGGTGCGCACGCTGCCCAGGATGGCAATGTCGAGTATCGCGGAGGAGTTCAATGACAGGAGGCCTGTGACTCCCACTTGAGGACTACTCGCAGATTCCGCGGCGAGCTGGTAGACAGGATTGAGGGGGCGCTGTTGGTCGGTCAAATTTTGCAGAGCTATGGCGAGACTCCCGTTGATTTGGTCAGCAGGTGAAAAGAAAGCAACAGCGCCACTGTTCCCGGCTGGCCATGCGACCTAGAAGAAAGTCAGTGGAAATTGAGTAACAGGGCTCAAGGCCGAACCAGTAGACGAGGGCCAATGACGGTCAAATTGCTCTCTGGAAGAGGACTGGTCACGACAACTTGAGTGCTGCTATTGCAGTCGGAGTAGAAGTAGTTTTCATAGGGCGGATCACTTAGATGGAGAAAGGTAGCATCGGTAGGGCAATGATCGGATGATGTTGAGAGCGCTGCTGTAGGAGAGACGTGTGTGTATAGAGTAAGAGCATGGAGACAAAAGTAGAGGAGAGAAAGCATGGTGATGGCATAGAGCAGAGTAAGCAGAGTGAAGCTGGAAAGACGCCGCGGAAACATGGCTGCTGGTCTGAGGCGACGTATTTAGCATGACCGATCAGCATCAGCCGCGACAGCCAGAGGAGCGCCGCAAAGCGCAAAGCGGGGTTGATGGTTGGCCGAGTTTTGGAGCAGGAGTGTTGGTGGCACAGCCGGAGAAGGGGGCGGAATGCGTCTGTCCTAGCTGACGCTGGCGTCATTCCGTCATCTGTGCAGCAACTCCCATCGCAGGTGAAGATCGCGTAGCAATGCAGCGGCGCGCCAGATCCGATGCTTGCCGAGCGCGACGCGCGAGAGGCCCGGCGCCGCCCGCTGCAAGAAAGACGGCATATGACGGCATCTCCACTCTCTCCGCACCATCCCCATCCAGCTCCCCACACAGCTCAAGCAACACGACACAACACAACACAACATGACACCCCCGGTTCCAGCCTTCCTTGAACCTGTCCCGGTCACAATTCGCCTGGCCCAAGCCATCGGCATCACGGCCTCGGCCTTCTTGTGTGGTATGCCAGCGCCATCATGGTAACAACTGGTGTTGAGGCGACTATCGCTGACTCGTTCCCCTCGCTTTGCTAGGCCAAACAGCAGCTGCGTCATTCCAGCTGACGCCGAGCTTGTTGGAGGCGCCCGCTCCATTACTCGCGCGACAGTGGCTGAAAGCCCGCAACATCAGCGTGGCCATCTCCCTGCCGTCCATCGCGGGCTCTCTCGCCCTGTTCAGCTGGTTAGCTTCGCGAGGCACGCATCTCGCCAGCAATTGGTCCGAGATACTTGCTGATATTTTCGCCAACAGAAGCTCCAGACAGCATTCCTCGCAAGCTGTACACGGCCGCCGCCCTCCTCTACTTTGCCAAGATTCCCTACAGCTACATCTTCCTCAGACCGACCGATGAGGCCTTGAGGCTCAAGGCGGAATCTCTCGCCACGGCGAGCATCGCTGATACTGAGGCCGAGGCCGGCATTGCCCAGGAGCAGACAACCCACGCCTTGGTCGACAAGTGGGCCACAATCAACCTGGGTCGGGCCGTTCTTGGCTTCGCCGGAGCTGCCTGCAGTGTCTGGGCCACTCTGGGAAGAGTCGATGTCATCAGGTACAGACTATGATTCTGACGGTGAGATACCACCAGGATGCCACCAAAATGCCATCAAAATGAGTCGGACGCGCTGCCTGCACATATTCTGAGCTTTTTTCTCCATTCTCTCGAGCAGTGGCTCTCATTTTCCCTCGGGTATTTCTAAGCGCTTTCCGCTGTGTATGTATCTGGCGATTCCCCTAGGGAGTAAAACCCACCATCCGACTTTTCTCGACTCTGAAATGCCTTTCAGGATTGCTCTCTCCACCTCCAGCTGCCGGAGTAACGTCTCAACCAAGCTTTTAGGATCGACGTTACCTAATGCAAGGGAACTATTCAGCCAAGAGATCTGGTGTAGCTGGCTTTGTACTACGCCCAACGTCATACAGAAACGCCATGACGTTTGACCGATCGTCTTTCTTATTTGATGAACCTAAGCCAAAGTGTGGGCCTTTGTTCGAAGCTACTACACGGCGGCGCGGCTTCGATCGTCCATTTGTTGCTGACTTTTGAGATCAGCATAAGCGAATCAACCACTTCAAGGAAGGATTATCAGTCCACCGAAGGAGCTCCGCTAGCTGATGCCCTTTAACCATCTTGGACCCCAGGGTTCAGGGCTGTTACTTTGTAGTCGTTCGGGTGCAGAACTCACTACAAGAATGCCATGGGTTCTGGGAAACTGTACGGGTAGCTTACTTCTGATTCGGATATCGACGCCGCTCTGCTGATGGACTTCCGATGTTGCCAAATACTCCATCCGATCCGCTCAACACTTCGGCCGACGTACGAGCTCTCAGAAGCTCGTGGTGGTAGCGCACTCAGAGCATCGTCCACATCCTACAGCGCGAGTTTGGTGAGGGCCCTGGGCAAGTTTCAGGTATCAGCAGGTTGGCCGCCTACACGGTGTCTATTCGGTGGCAACCTAGTAGTAGTCACATTAGTTAGCCTGGCAACGGCTGTGACTAACAAGTCCAGCTGTCGGCTGATTCATTTGGCCTCTTGGCGGCCGCCCAGCGCAAGGACAAGGCACCTTTGCTGCTGTCAGTGCATTTTGGATGGCGGAGGCCTTTTGAAGGGTCTAGTCTTCCGTGCGTATGGGCTTGAAAGCTAAGCTTTGTGGCTTGTAGGGCTGCTAGGGTGTGATGGAGTGAGCAATACCTACCACTGACATAAATTCCAACAGCTAAAACCCTTCTTCGTTGTCTTGGACACCATACGAAGTCCTCCTGAGTCTTGACCGTATCTACACGCGGCGTGCAATAGAAGGCGTGATCCATATAGACGGGAGGAGCACCAAGGAGCTGTTTTACTAAAGTTAAGCGAAAGGAATGCAAGCTTTTGCCAGAAGGAATCTCCACGAGTCAGAACTCGGATATGGCGGCCGTTGTGAAAGGGCGGTCACGCTAGCCACAGGAATTCCGAATATCTCTGTTGTATCACTGTGAGTGAAGCGCACAGTGCACAGTCCTCGGCACAGAATTTGCAACATTTTGCGTGGAGAAGGGCTGACTCGGCTTGCGGCCGCAAGCAAATCAAGGACCATGATAGGTGGGGAAACCGCTTGCATTTCCCAGAAAGCGATGCCGCTTCGACCTATTACATCATCGGAATACGGCCAAAGACCCTTTTTTCCAGGATTATCATGCTTCGAAGATAACCTTTGGCGAGACAAAGCGCCACGCGTGAGTCTAAAGTACGTATCAGCAAGATATCTATCGTCAATAAATGAAATTGCAGAGACTTGATGGCAATGGTAGAGTAGTGGAGGAGCCGAAGCTCGGGGACAGCGGTTGACTCGGGCAAACACGACTCAGTTTTTGATGTTCTGCGCAAAACCTGAAACAAGGTCGATCGTCTCTGCTGTCGACTGTGACTTGCTCTCGGGAGTGCCCGCAAGATGCTGCTCCAGAGAGTGGGGATCATCAATTGTTTCATGTCGGGGATACCTCCGGGAAATGGGTGAACAGGAACAGGAAACGCTGGCTTTAAGATCGGCAGAGAAGTTGATGATCGGCAAAAAGTGAAAGAAACATCACAAGCGGGGAGGTGGAAACGTGGGGATGCTGTGAGTATGTAACAGGAAAGCTTGCCGCCGGCTCTGGATTTCCTGCTGGCGTGAGCAAAGCCAAAAGTTGGGCTGTCGCTTGCGCCATCACACGCGAGCTTCCGTACGTATTCGATTATTGCCCTCGCTACAGGCCGGCCGTGAGGCGCGTGTGGGCCGAAACTAGCGCGACGTTCCTGCTTCCAACCCGAACATCACCGTCGCTCATCACTCTTCGCACTCGAAAATCCGCCGGCTTCTTTGCCGCATGTCATTAGAGAAGTTGCTGGCAAATCTTCCGCTAGTCATTGATTGCTGCGGTACCTGTGCCCTCGGCGAGTCCCCCCCTGCACAGCTGCACAAGCTTCCAGTTTCACGCTTGCTCCGACCAAGCCCCGGCTTAGTGGACCCTGCCCACAGCGGCTCCGAGCCCTCCTTAGTGCTACAGAGACTACTACCTATACATCCAACCCCCGCCAGGCACATGCCTTACCGCGTGTAGCCATGCCAGTTTTGCCTGCACACAGCACGCTGGCCATCGCCACACGCGATGCGGCTGCCGTCGAATATGTCCCAATCATCAACAGGAAGGCCACCATGCTGGGTCTCTCCGTTTTCTTCCAAGTACGCCCTCGTTCTACCTCGCTATCTCGGTGCATCTCACTGACCAGACTGCCCAGGTTCTGGCTTGGCTCGCCGTACTCTTCAGACTGTACGCCCGGTTCAGACTAACACGAGCCGCCGGCTGGGACGACTTGCTCGTTGTTCTCGCTGTTGTAAGCAATTGGCCCAACCCAACCCAACCGCCAGCCGCTAACTGCACCAATAGGTATCAGTGACGATCGGCACCTCCTTCATGGTCGTCGGTGCGTTTGAGACAAGACATGATCGCCACCGTCTCACAAGCTGATTCTCAACAGTGCTCGACAACGGTCTCGGCCACCATGTCGCTTCTCTGTCAACCAACACATACTCCATCTACCTCCACGTAAGCCATCGCTCCTAGGAACTTGCTTTTGCCATGCTTACTCGCTGCGTCTCAAGTATTTCTGGGCAGCAACAATCTCCTACTTCTGCTCAACAGCCCTGATCAAAGTATCCCTGCTCGTCCAATACCTTCGACTTTTCAAGAGAGGCACGAAAATCTATCTCCTCATAGCCGTCTTGATCGTCATCATCTCCGCTTGGGGCATCACTTATGCCTTTATGCTCGGCTTTGCCTGCACGCCTGCCAGGAAGTTTTGGCACTGGACATTGGAAGGCCACTGTTTCGGCTTCGGACTTGGATCAGAGAGCCCCTCCACCTTCTTCGCCTGGTTCGCAACCCATTCGGCATTCAACATGGCTTTCGACGTCATCGTGTTAGCCTTTCCTATATTCTCCCTCTCATCTCTGGATCTGGAAGGCAAGCGGAAATACGCAATTGCTGGACTGGCCACATTGGGTTCTGTGTAAGTGACATGGTTACCAAAGACATGGACCGGACTAACGGAACCTCGTAGAGTTGTTGGCATCAGTATTGGACGGCTCGCCAGCATTGCCGAATCCCGCGCCGGAACGTACCCCATGGCCGATCCAACCTGGCTGGCGCCGACATCCTTTATACTATCCTGTCTCGAGGTCGACGTCGCAATCCTATGCGCCAGTGTTCCCGTCTTCTGGCCCATCATCTCAGCCTTGACCGTCGGCAAGATCTTCGTCGTCGACGAAGTCATTGTGCGTAGCGAAGACCGCCTGGAGCGCCTGGAGCGCGTGAGCACAGCTGGATCCGAGACGGAACTCCGGTCATTTCAAAGCAACACGAGCGATAGTGGTGGTGCACCAGACCACGGGAAGCACTACAAGGATCCGTACGTGATTGACCGCGTGCGCGTGGTGGACGGACCGGGAGCGAGCTTCACGCATACAACAAATATTGAGCACACGACGGTTCCTCTGGGCCAGATCGAGAGGCTAATCTAACGAGCAACCTTCTCTTTTGCTGTAATGAATCAACGTTTTTACCGTCTCTTCATGGCGACTGCCAGTCCCAGAAAGGAACCCCTAATCTCATGTCTCAGGTGATGCAGCGTGGCGTCTAAGAATCTTCAAGTTATTTCGGCGCAAGAGCAGGGAAAGTGATGATCGGACCAGATCTCGACCACTTAAGCTCCCTAGTGCTGAAGGTTCAGAAAGCCATTTTTCTGTCCACATGAGAATGTTATATATTGACATGCAGGGATGCTCCCTGCTCCAGCCTGAATTCAAACGCGCGGCTACCGAGGAAAAGAAAATAGCCAATGAAGTCTTCCTGATCTTCAGCACGCTAAAGCGCACGCTCTCTTGGCCGGTGGCAGTGCGAGCGAAAACAGCCTTTTTCCCGCCAACACGCCACGCGCATCCTGTAAGTGACCGCGCCGGCCCGGTAGCGTAACCGGTCTCGGTTTGCCGGCAGCACCGTGCTGGGCAGAGGATTTTAGCCGAAACGTTTGGCTCAAGTAAACTCGGCAGTGATGCCGATTGCTTTCCGGCATTTACCGCATTCGTAGATTCCAAAGCCCTACTTTTCCTCCGGCTTTTCCGTGATGGGTCGACTATAGCTATCGGACCGAACACCTAGCCGACATCCTAATAGGCGAGCTTGTATATTAACTACCATCTACTATGTTGTTGAATCAAGGGCAATAGATGCAATCTGCAATCGGGTTTCAGATTGTCTTTTACTGAAGGACCATCCTCGAGTACGGATAACTGGCGCTATCATACCAGCACTGGCGAAAAAACGTAACACAATTCGATGATCAGCACATCTCGTTGCCTAGAATAACATTTTGGACCTGACGATTTCTGTGCGCTCTTGGTCGGCCATTCGATCTATCACAGCGCTCACATACATGGTATAGCTGTTTGACTAAATCTTGACCGACCAGTCTAGACCGTGCATATCCAGTCTTTACGCAGACAAAAACTTCTACACTATTCACTTATCTTTCCTTTGGATCTACCTCCGGTGTTTCGATCAACCCCCACTCCTGCAATCGGAGCTAGGCGCACCCTTAGCGTGTTGGATCTTACACACCTCTCTTATGACCAAGGGTTCCCGCCATGTCTTGTCTACATTTCTACCTCATATCCAACAAGTCTGTCTCGGACCCTTGAAAGCCTCAATGTTACCCTGAAAGCCAAAGTAGCTCTGGCTATCGGCTTGATTTCATCCTTGACGCGGCAATGCTCGTCCGTCAAAACCTCAATGTTGACCACGGCATCAAGAAAGCCAAATCCCCGGCCGATCAGTACAACGGCTTCGGGGGAAAGGTTCACACGTACGGGTGGATATAACAATGGTGAAATCAGAAGATAGTTCTGCCTAATGCCTACAGACTTTTCCAAA
The DNA here is from genome assembly GCA_023082095.1 of Dothiorella sarmentorum. Lineage (NCBI taxonomy): Eukaryota > Fungi > Ascomycota > Dothideomycetes > Botryosphaeriales > Botryosphaeriaceae > Dothiorella > Dothiorella sarmentorum. The sequence continues at coordinate 104,785 of JAJMVL010000113.1, forward strand.
GTCAGTTCCAACACAAAGTGCCAGCTCGGCTGGAAACATAATTCAGTCTTTCTTACCATACTTTTTTTCCTTATCTCTATCCATGCCGCGACGCTCATACACAATCATCGTTTTCGCGAGTCTTTCTCAGTGTTCACCAGGCATTAGTACTCTCGGTGCACCCAAGCTGACTTACCCCTCGTACCTCTATTACTATTAGACTAAAATATATAACGTAGCACCAATTAAACGTGGTCTAATCATAACTCATTCGCTGCGTAAGACGCGTAGTTTGTTTATTGTTAATACTCATTCATTTTTCGAGTGACGTCCCTCCCGAGTCTAAGTGTATTGTAGATGTGAGTTTATCTACGCTAGTTTCTAGGAAAATACCAGAAATAGTACTTTCAGCCCATAGTAAGAGATTCGAGGTTTGACGAACAGATGTACAAGTCGCCTCGGCACTGATGTAGGACTTTTATCGCTTTCTACTTTCACATCAAACATCACTTCGCCTTATATAGGACTACGTTTACGATACTAACGCTTGGTGATACAGTAGGATTCTTGACGATCCCTACCCACAGACCAGAATGATCGCCTCTCAACATCAACAAAGTTCATGGAGGATCTCCGTCCGCTATGTATTACGCGTCGATCATTATATGTAAGCGTAAGCACAAGGAACAAAAAAAGAGCCCAAGCTCATCAAGCTTAAAGCAAGCTTTTCGAGGAAGCTTTGTTCTCGAGCCAATTTCATTTGGACCTGCTTCGATATTCTTCTGCGGGAACCCATTTTTGCCATCCTCTATGCCATGAAAAGTCCAACGATCAAGGTTTTCCGCACCCGAACTTTCTCTTGACACGGCCCGGATTTCCAAGTCTGCACGCGAAGGCACTAAGAAAGGACCTAGTCCCACCACCTGCAGCTAAGCATGCATCGACCCCTCTGATCAGCAACGCCCCAGTTAATCAGCGGAAGATCCGCAAAAAAGCCGCTGTGCCGCATGTGCCGCACAACAAACTTTCCCTAGGGCTGAGGGAACGGAAAAAAATAAGCGGAGTGGAGACTGTCCCGACTCACCAGGTTTCAGAGGGCCACCCGTTTGATGGGTACCAAAAGTACGATGGCCACATCCCCCTTCCCATGCGACTATCAGGGGGGGAAAAGCGAAAATACAATACAACACTGACCGGCCGTACCCCATCCAAGGCGGCCTTCCCCCCGACCTCCTCTCATCATCCCATACGTGCCATCATATGGTCGATCCGAGTCCGACCATTCTGAATGCGAATAGCCGAATACGAACACCCCTCCACCCTCCCCTTATAAGTCGATCCCCCATATATATATGCTCCTTGCCACCCTGCGCATCAATAAGGAAGACCCACCTTTCCACGAACCCTTCCATGCCTCACGGAGATCTGTCCATGCCCAATAGTCCTTCGTGTGCCGAAAGGAGTAAAAAGAGCAGAAAAGGATCCCCTTTTTTAACTTCTTCTAGAACCCTACGGTCCACCCAACGGCTCTCCCTCCCAACTCTCTTTCTCGCTTATTTGATCCCCTTGCCCACTCTAACGTGTGAATCACGCCCACACGCCCACACGCGCCCGTCCGTTCGGCCGTTGGGGCAAAGGGGATCGACTCCAATAATCGGCAACCCCGGCCTGACGATAGGACGTCACCGTTATAGCCCTTCGAATATTCCATCGCCGTCATCATCTCCCTTTTGCTTTTGATGCGCCGCTCCGCCGGGTTATATCATCGACCCATTATAGCCTTTTCGAACATCCCATCATCATCCTCGTCTCCCTTTTCCCTTCCGTTGGGCCGTCTTCCCTGGAATAACCTCGCCTGTTATGGTCATCGACCATTTCATCATCATTGCCATCGTCATCCACCCTATAACCTCTATTTTGCGCTCCACATGATTTCGTCACCAATCACGGACATGATTTCCTTTTTTGAGAGTGGGTGCGATTTACTGCCAGACTGCAGCAATCAACGGAGCAACATCGGTATTCTTACAAGCCGCTTTGACCTTCAAAGCCAGCCAAGACTATAAAGTATGTAATGTATAAACGTTATCGACAAAAGGAAAAGAGAAAAGCAAACGGCTTGAGTAAAGGAAAAAAGGACAAGACAACAGACACTAGCGATAGGGGTGTATGACGATATAAACAAGTAAAAGGAAAAGTGACAAAAAGGGAAAAAGCGAGAGGAGTATACTGTACTGTACGCAGTCAGTGTGACAGTTAAGAAAAGGACAAAAAAGAAAATCCGCAAAAGCAAACACATATATCCACCCTGGTGTAGTGTGTGATCCCCATCTACCTAACCTCTGGCACGCCCTCTTGATATTAATGGCGTGAAAAATAAAAGAGAGAGGAAAAACCTTTTACCCATACAACAGGAAAACCTTTTTCTCTATTTTCCCGAAACCCACCCCTACCCTCCGTGAGCCCACCCGAGGTATTTTTCCCTTTCCGCCCCCCATAAAAGATGCAAAACGCCATATCACCCCTCGGTATACAGGTACACGGCGAACAACGCAGTCGTACGGTCCAGAACAGCAAGGAAAATTGTGAGCGCGTGAGCTCTTTGACAGCAAAGGAAAATCGATGTAAAGGAAAACGGTCGAGTGCGTGCGTGCGTGCGGTTTGAGCAGAATATTGCCGCCTCAGGTTGTCAAAAAATTGTTAGACAACCTCTTTGGTTACTTGGAGAGATAAGAAAAGTGTTGTTGTGTTTTCGTCCAGAATCCTATGCGGAGCCGCCGGCCTGCCGGTGGGAGATCCGGACGTTGAAATCCTTCTGGAAGAAGATGCCGTAGCACTCGCTGTGCCACGGCTTAAGCGGGTTGATGACCTCGATGTCATAGCGTCTCAGCAACTGCAAGTTGAAAAAGTCAGCGCTGCGTCTCTTGTCAAGGCGTAAAGGATTAAGCTCACCTCGACGAAGATTTTGTTCAGGTTCATCAACGCGATGGGGACGCCAAGACACCTGGTGGTGCCCCAGCCAAAGATGAGCTCGTGGACTTGGACCATCTGCTTGAGGCGCTCCTCGTCGTCGATGAGCCAGCGCTCGGGGCGGAAGGTCTCGGGGTCGTCGCCGAAGACGGGGTTGCACTGGAGGGTCCACGAGTTGATGCCGACAAAGGTGCCGCCGGGGATGAACTGGCCGTTGAACGTGTCGCCCTGGGGCGGCACGACGCGCTCGCGCAGCTGGGTGATGGGCGAGAAGCGGCGGAGGCCTTCCTTGATGACGGCTTGGAGGTAGGGCAGCTTCCTGGCCTCGTCGTCGCGGATGGGCGACGAGATCCTGCCGTCGGCGATGGCGTCGTCGATTTCGCGCATGAGGCGCGAGTAGACGCGCGAGTTGGAGATGATGGCGAGGAGACTTGCGCGCATGGCGGTGGCGGTGGTGTCGGATCCGGCGATGCTGTTGGAGGGGTTAGCGACGACAACTGCAGGAATGCCTCGCTAATGCAGGAACGTACAGGGATATCGAGATTTCCATCTCAACCTCACTCGGTGAGAGGCCGCGCTTGATGAAGGAGCCAAGCATGTCTTTCTTGGGCACGGCGCCGGGAACAAGGCGCTCGTTGATCACTTCACGAGAAATCTAGCGTGCATTAGAAAATGGCGTCCTATGCTACAGTCGAGGGACGGCATGCTCACCGCCATGATGGGACCAATGCCAATCTTGTCGCCAGCCGACGGCACAATCACCTTCCTGATCCACGGAATGCCCGAGAGAAGGTAATAGAGATGGCTGAGCTCTACGATAATGGAGAACAGCCCGACAATGGGCATCTGCATCTCAACCGTTGCCTGGAAGTCAAAGGCATCCTTGTCGGCCTCGACGAATCCCAGGTCCCTACCAAAGCACAGCTGGCTGATCATGTCCAGCGTCAGGAACTGGATGCGCTTCGCGATGTCGAAGACCTTGGTGGTGCCGGGCTTGGACACCCAGCGCTCCTCGATCTTTTCAACGAAGTGAGCTATGCGCTCGTCGACGGCCGCCTCGACGCCCTCAATGTCCTTGCCGGCGTAGCCAGCCGACATCTGGTAGCGGAGCTTGTGGTGCTTGGCGACGTTGCGCTCCGAGACGATGTTGGGAACATGCGGGTCGATTCTCATCGAGTCATACCAGGGTCCACGGGTGTAGCGCGAGTGGGCCGAGAGGATGCGGCGGATGAAGTCGGGGTCGGTGGTGATTAGGTGGTTAGGTCCAATGCGGGCCATGGGGCCGTACTTTTTGCTGACGTCGACAAAGGTGTAGGGCGAGCGGCCGGAGTTGATGACGCGAACCAGCCATAATCGCGAGTGGGCGGCCCAGCGAGGACCGGGGAAGTGCGAGAGATGGCGGAAGCGCGTCGAGAGGGCGTGGGCCAGGTAGTAGAGGGCGAGGGCGGACACGGCAAGATACAGCAGCGGGAGGGTAAGAGGCATTGTGTCTGGACCGACGGCGGGGACGACGTGGCCGTGGTGACAGAAGGAGTTGGGGTCCTGGGCAGCATAGATGTGGCCGCCGACGCCGAGGCTGGGTGCCGAGGAGTTGTGCGAGGATGAGGCGAGGACCAGGCCTACACAGCCCCCATCAGACATCACGGCGGTGGCTCGGGGCAGCGACGGGTCCGGACGGGATCTTTGGAGAAATTGGGGCCTGGCTGGCGATCGTCAAGGTGGTGCGTAGGGCTGGGCTGGGATGGATAGGGGGGCTATTTGTGGCCATTGGTTGCCGATGCTTCGGGCGGGGAGGTCGGGTCTTGGGCGATCGCTTTACTTATACGCGGCTGGAAAGGGGTAATTTGACGTCAAGGTAAATGGAGGAGTGGCGGTTCATGTGCGCCGTGGTTGGCGGGGATGGGGCTGCTTCTGGACGACGGCAAGCGCCAGATGCCGATGATTAGTGAGTAGTAGAATTAGAATTATGCCAGGAACAGCCGCCAGCCGCGCAGTTCCGTCACGTGGCGCCAGAGAGCGGCAGCGGCGCTCGCCGTGCGAATTAGGTGGCGGCAGTTGCCTCGACCCAAAACACGCGCTGAAACGATGAGTGCGAGGCGATCTGCTGATGGCGGGCAGGGACAGGGCTGCGCTGCGAATCCGGCGATCGTCATTGCGCGCTTGCCTCGAGCGGCAGTCGTTGCGCAGGAAGGGGGCTTACCGTGCCAGTGTAACTTTCAGGCGGTGGTGGGTGCCCAGTGCGGCCGTTGGCCTCGCGTGCGCTGTTCCAGAAGCTAGACGGGAAGCTCGGATGCACGCCTCGTCACACCCTTCCAGAACTACATCTTCTTCTTTCTCTTCTGCGTGGCAACAAACGCCTCAACGCCTCAGCGGCGTTTGTACCACTCACGGCTGACGACGACGACCATGACACGGCTGGCGGCGGATGGCAGCAGCAAGCGTCGGGAACGGCGTTTGTTCAAACACTTCAGCTGCGCCTGCGCCTGCACCGGCCGCTCCGCCAACGCCCGGTCCCACGTTTCCCGCCGTCCTATTTCCGGCCATAAACCACGTCGCGAGAGTGTGGAGACCCCGCACGCATTTTGGCCCCATGCCCATTGCGATCCCCCCTTTGGCCCTGCAGTGCGGGGAGCTTCCCGTTCCCAGGTCCTCACCCTCGCTTCCCCGCCCTGCCATTCGGATAAGCATATGACCCACGAGGTCGTGTGTTACACTTCCGTTTCTGCTCTAGGTATTTCCACGTTTTGGTCTCCTCACTCCCTCGATCTCCCACACGTCGCGTGTGACCAGCTACATGACAACACAACCAAGAATGCCAGGCTCGGCGAGCGGATAAGCTGAAGGCGGAAAAAGCTGGCCTCAGCACGGCGGCGGAGGCAGGAAATCCGTTGCGGCACCGGATCCGGCCTTCACCGTCCTTCCCCCGCACTCTTGATTCGCTAGAACCGAGGAAACCTGGGGTAGCCTACCTCTTTCCTCACCCCACACCGACTGTCATGCGCCGTGACTCCATGCTGTCGGCACGCCGAGGCGGATTTGCTGCTGCACATTGCTGCCTATAACATCACTTCCTTCATGGCTTCGCTCTGCCAGCTATCTGTCCATGCCCTCCCCGCCTGCAACCATGGCCGACAAAAAGGGCGCCAACACGGTCGAAGCCAGCATGATTGACGACGTCAAAGATTCCAGTTCCGACAAGCAGAAGGACTTCATCGCAAACCATAACTTCCGGGGCAAGACCGATGACGAGATCAAGGAGTTGAGGAAGCGACTTGTGAGAAAGGTCGACTTTCGAGTCATGCCCATGCTCATTATTCTCTTTCTTCTAAAGTGCGTGGCTGTCCGTACCAGACCATGACCTACCCCATGCTGACAAGACTGCAGTATCCTGGACCGCAACAACTTCACCAACGCCCGCTTGGGCGGCCTTGAGGATGACTTGGGCCTGTCAGATCATCAGTACAACACGTGCTTGATGATAATGTACGTGGGATACCTGCTCTTCCAGTTTCCCAGCAACGTCATACTGTCCAACTTCCCTCGCCCCGGACTCTACTTGTCGGTTGCTGCTCTCTGCTGGGGTGCTATTTCGACCTGCATGGCTGCCGCCCACAACTTTGGATCGGCTCTTGCCATCAGATTCTTCCTCGGTTTCGCCGAAGCTCCTTTCTTGTGCGTATGCCTCCGAGCTCTTGGCGAGTCACGACTGACTTTTCCATAGCCCGGGCGCCTTGCTCATGCTGTCTTCGTGGTACTCGAAAGAGGAGCTGCCCTTCAGGATCGCCATCCTCTATTCCGGAAACACCATCTCCAACTGCTTCGGAGGCCTTATTGCCGCAGGTGTCCTGGGTGGAATGAATGATGCTGCTGGCATCCACTCGTGGCGCTGGCTGTTCATCCTCGAAGGCTGCTTCACCATCTTCATTGCTTTTGTATCAGCCTTCATGTTGCCGAACTATCCCAAAGGTACTGACGAGTCTGGTTGACTATGTTTGGAGCATGGCTGATCAATCTCAGATGTGAAATGGCTCACCGAGGAAGAAAGGGAATACGCCATCTGGCGCTTGTCTACCGAAGTCGCCGGCCACGACGACGGAGAGGATGCTTTGTCTGCTTGGGCCGGTTCTTTCCAGGCACTCAAGGACCCTAAGGTCTACATGCTCATCCTGATCCAGTTCTCCCTGAACACTGGCATGGCCTACGTAAGTCTTGTACTGGTTCAGCGTTACTTTGGCATACTGATGGATAGTGGCAGACGTACTTCTTCCCGTCCATCGTCTCAACTCTTGGTTACAACAAGGTCGTCACCTTGCTCTTGACGGCGCCGCCTTATGCCTTTGCCTTTTTCGGTTCTCTGGGCAACTCGATCCACGCCGGCAAGACGAACGAGCGGGCTTTCCACGTCGCAATCCCAATGTGCATCAGCATGATTGGCAACATTCTTTGCATCACCATCACCGCCAACGCCGGAAGATACGTTGCCATGTTCCTGATGACTCTGGGTGTATACTCGGCATTCAACGTCACGTACTCGTGGGTGTCCTCAACCGTAAGCGCCCCTAAAGCCAGTCGTAGCCCTCATACTGACGCAGAAAACCAGGCTGCCCGCCCCAGGTCGAAGCGCGCCGCTGCTCTTGCCATGGTCAACATCATGGGCAACGCCACCCACCTTTTCTCCTCGTACTTGTATCCCGACAGCGACGAGCCGCGCTACGCACGCGCAGGCATCACCCTGTCCTTCTTCTGTGGCCTTGGCGCAGTTGCTTCCATCGCCCTGCGGTTCTGGCTGAGGCACGAGAACCAGAAGCTGGATCTTCTCGAGGGAACCATGGGCGATGATGCGGAGAACGCCAACCGGAGAAAGGGGTTCAGATACATTCTGTAGAGGGGCCTCTCCTGTTGTTGAGCAAGACCGGAAAGATGTTGGAATGGTCAAAATTAATGCTCATGTAGTATCGACAATGTCGAAATGTCGTTCATCTAGGCTTCGAAAGAAAAGCCACTCATGCAGGTCTCAAGCCACCTCGCTTGGCTGGTCTTCAGGTACGCTGTGAAACTTGCCGTGTTCGGTATATTGTTGGTGTGTTTAACTCCGCCGCACCGACCCCGGACCCCGCACCCGCACCATCGGCTGGATAAAAGCTTCGCTCTGCCAGATGCGCCCATTGGTGGAGCCAGGCACGAGTCGCGTTTGCTCAGTGCTTGCTGTCGCCATTTGATCTCGGTCAGTGCTGGCCCGAGCAAGCATTGACACTTTGGATAAAAGGCGCGGCTGTAATGATCAACAATCCGGCTTTCTTAACACTGCGTTGCGGCACCTCAAAACCACAAAAGTAGCTCCCACTCGGAGCGATCTGCTTCGTACGGTCCCAAAAAGAATCAGCAGCATCCTTGAGATTCCTAGACACGCCAAGCTCAGCCGCAATGCTTACCTCCACCGCCGCGTCACTCCTCCTGCTGGCCGGAGCCGCCTTCGCAACCCCCACCCTCGCCCAACGCCAGAACGCAACCACGCCGACCGTGCACCTCGCCGGCGACTCGACCATGGCCGAGCGAGGCGGCAAGAACGGAACCGAAGGTATTATTACATTTCCCCCTCCTTCCCCCCAAATGCACGCATACACTTACCATTCAACCACTAAAAAAAAAAAAAAAAAACAGGATGGGGCCACTACCTCGCCTACAGCCTCTCCCTCCCCGTCCTCAACCACGCCATCGCCGGCCGCTCCGCCCGCTCCTTCACCGACCAAGGCCGCTTCGCCGCCATCGCCGCTCAGCTACACCCCGGCGACTTCGTCGTCATCGAGTTCGGCCACAACGACGTCGGCGGCGAGAAGCTAGGCACCGCAAACTACACGGACAACGGGCGTCCCGCGTGCCCCGGCGCGAGCGAGGAGGCGACGTGCGCGTCGGTCGTGAACGGGACGGCGGTCGTGGTGCACACGTTTTCGTGGTACGTGCTGCAGGCGGCGCGGGGGTTTGCGGCGCGGGGGGCGCGGGTGGTGGTGAGCGCGATGACGGTGACGGAGCCGTGGGGGGTGGATGGGGAGTGGGGGTATGTGACGCCGGTGTTTGTGGGGTATGCGGCGGGGGTGGTGGGGAGGTTGAGGGGGGAGGGGGTGGATGCGGTGTTTGTGGATCATAATGCGTATGAGGCCGAGGCGTTTAGGGCGCTGGGCGAGGAGGTGGTGGAGGGGTTTTTTTTGATGGATGATACGCATACGCAGCCTGAGGGCGCGGATGTGGCGGCTAAGGCGTTTGTGAAGGGGGTGGTGTGTGGGGGGGGTGCGTTGGCGGGGTTTGTGGTGAATGGGACGGAGGAGGTTCCGGGGGTGTGTTTGTAGAGGGGGGAGGTGATGGGTAGGAGAGAGTTGGCAACGGCATGGTGGTGAGCGTGGACAGGGTGGAGTGGGGTTGGCAACAGCATGGTGACGACGGGCGGATGGGAAAGGAAGAGATTTGTGAATAGCATAACAACTAGTTAGCCGGAGAGAAGAGATTTGGCAACAGCATGGCAACCACCAGTGGATAGGAAAAGGAGATTTGTGAATATCATGACAGCTGGTTGACTGTCAGAATAGCGTGATAACAACGGGTGGACAGGAGTGCATGTCTTGACGGGGTTTGGAGAGTCCACCGAGATAGGCTTGACGTGCCTTTTCCTTATCCAGATGAAAGCGCCGGCTCTCCAACCCATCTCCATGGTGATACAGCGCCATGTTCTTAGTGCGTACTTGGGTTTGAGACAGTGTCGGGAATAAGAGATGAAGCATGTCTACCTAGCGTCAGTTAGAGCTATGCCTCGGGCCCAAAGTATGCATGTGAGCCTAGGTTATGGTGGCTGTGAGAGCTAACGAAGTGAAACTTGATCAGCGCGGCCGAGGCTGGTTGATCGGCAGCCAGGAGGTGTCTTTGGTGGCCGAGGATATATCAGCGGACGAAACGCGGAGACAAGCCTGAGCAAGAGCACAGAGTGTGAGGTCTGAATAGTGATGGTCAGGATTGCCGCCCTCTTACAAGTATGTGGTCTTGGAGTGTTTTTCTCGAGGTGACGGAGAGACGTCCGCTTGACGGCTGTGGATGTTTACTCTGGAATCAGTGTTTAGACATCCTTATCAGGATAGACAGCAGTTGAAGATGGTGAACCATCCAAGCGAGCAGGACGGTTTCCTCGTACACGCTGGTAATAGCATGGTTACTTAAAAGCGTGGTAGTAGTTGGATAAAAGAAAGCGAGAGTATGGGAAGAGCAGCCATGCTTACTACCATCTGCGTCATGGTGGTTTTCTGGATCCAAGGAGGAATCAAAGAGGCCCGCAAACGGAATTGAGGGTAACGTGGTAGAGAACCGTTGCTTCTACCCCTTCTTGGCAGGTTTGAGGGGAAGCGAGACCGAAGGCGATACAACGGTATGTCGTTGTTTGCCACAGTCGATGACGAAGGCGTGCAAGTGACGTCATGGTGTTTGTCGTGGCCGTAGTTCGGATGGCGGCTATCCGATCTCTCCCGTCGTCGTTGGCTACTGCACCTTCTTTCTCTCGTGCTCTCACCATCGGATTTTCCGACTCTGCCAGCGAATCCGTGGCCATGCAGCAGCAGCGACGTGCTCTGAGGCTCGGCCGAGGTCAAGTCAGCGAGGGGTCGAAACAGCCTTTCTCCACAGAACGAGCTTCAAGCAACACCAAGCATGCGCACAGATCCCATCTGCTTCTTTGAGGCAATTGTCTAGCTAATTTCACCCCTGTGCCTGGACTCTACCCCGACTCCTCTCGACAGTGTGGCCTCACCTTCAACGGACAATGGCCCCAACACCACCGCCAGAGCGACACCGCACTCGACGATCCCATGCCCCTTGCTCCTCACATCAAACAAAGCTCTGCTCGTTCAACGGGCCGATCCCGCACCCATCACTCAACTTCTCTCGTGACTGCGTCAATTCCCCAACTCTCTTCGTACGAGCCTCGTCGACCAACAGCGAACAGCAAAGTGTCGACAAGCAGCAACTGTCATGTAGCCAACATGTATAAATACGCCCTCCAAGGGACATTGGTGCAGCATCAACAAGAAGTCCAACTCACCCTTCAACACCACCACCAAGATGCTCGGAAAGATTGCTCTCGAGGAGGCCTACGAGATGACTGGCATGGAAGCCAAGTCGATGCGTGAGGCCAAGCTCTACATCCACCCCAACGACCGCGAACGCTACATGCGCCAGATCTCCGACATCAACGACGAGCGTGTCCGCCTTGCTGACGCCCACGGAATCGGCTACACCATTGTCTCCCTGACGGTGCCCGGCATCCAGGGCATCGCCGACCAGGCCGAGGCCGAGAGGAGAGCCACCGAAGTCAACAATTGGGTGGCGGAGAAGGTCAAGGCCCACCCCAAGAAGCTGGGCGCCTTCGCCTGTCTGTCCATGCACGACCCCGTGCAGGCCGGCCAGGAGCTGCGCCGCTGCGTCAAGGAGCTTGGTTTCCACGGTGGTCTCGTGTGCGACTTCCAGCACGCCGGCCCCGACGGCGAGACGTTCCTCTTCTACGACGATCCCAAGTACGATGCGTTCTGGAACGTCTGCCAGGAGCTTGACGTTCCCCTCTACATCCACCCCGCCGCGCCGTCGGGCATCATCTACGAGAAGCTTTACGCGCAGCGCAAGTTCCTGATCGGGCCGCCGCTCAGCTTCGCCAACGCCGTCAACCTGCACCTCATGGGCATCATCACCAATGGCGTCTTCGACCGCAACCCCAACCTCAAGATCATCGTCGGCCACCTGGGCGAGCACCTGCCCTTTGACTTCTGGCGCATCAACCACTGGCTCGAGGACGTGGAGCGCCCGCTGGCCAAGGAGCAGGGCTACGACCGCATCTGCCAGAAGACCATCTACGACTACTTCAAGAAGAACATCTGGGTCACCACCAGCGGCCACTTCAGCACCAACACGCTCAAGTACGTCGTCAACGAGATTGGCGCCGACCGCGTGCTGTTCAGCGTCGACTACCCCTACGAGACCATTGAGAACTGCTGCGCCTGGTACGACGGCAAGGCCAAGGAGGTTATTGAAGCCGTCGGTGGTGTTGACGCTTACAAGGCCATTGGTCGTGAGAACGCGAAGAAGCTGCTTCACCTCACCGACTACCACGATGCTGATGCGCCCGTCAACTAAATATTGACTTTCACTTTCTGATGTAATTTTTAGTAGTAATTCCATGCAATGTATAAATGGCCTAAACTTGGCCCCCAAAGCTTACATGGAGGCTGTGTAGTGGCAGTGTCGCCGACTCACCGCAGCACCACCGACCGACGCAAAAAAACAGACACCGTCCCCAATATATCTATGCATGCCCCCAGCCAACTCAGATCACGATCCCACCACCCAAACAAACATCCTCAGGCCTCGGCCATATTCCTCTAATTCATCCACCGCCAACCAAACCTCACTCCTCACCAACACCACCACCAAACAAACCAAACCAAAAAACCAAAGGACGCGAAAAACAACAAACAAAAAAAAAAATGCCACCACCCCTCCTCACCCTCCCCCCCGAACTCCTCCTCCTTATCCTCACCCACCTCCCGGACGACTTCCCCACGCCCACCCACCTCCGCGCCACCTGCCGCGCCCTCGCCGCCCTCATCCCCGCCCAGCCCACCACCCCGCCCGACTGGCGCCGCCTCGTCGCCGCCGAGGACGGCGCCTGGGCCCTCAAGCGCAACCGCCTGGCCTGCGCGGGCGGCTGCGCGCGCCTGCGCCACGCCGCGCGCTTCACCGACCGCGAGAAGAGCCGCGCCTCCGAGGCGAGCAGGGCGTGGCGGCGGTGCGTCGATTGCTGCAGGCGGGAGGGAGAAGAGAGGGGGTGGACGACGGAGGCGTGGTTGGAGAGGGGGACGGTGGTGTCGGCGGTGCGGAGGGTGGTGGTTGAGGGGGCGGGGAGGGTTTGTAAGGGGTGTGGGAATGGGTATCTGTGGGATGGGGTTGGGGG